>JASTWK010000416.1:0-160584 GCA_030770225.1 Temnothorax unifasciatus | reverse complement strand
GATATAAATTGAATCCGCATCAACCAATCGGCGATTAGTTCGCGACAATGCTGCTAGGCCGCGCATAATGGAAAGCGCTTCTCATATTTAAAATATACATACAGTCATAATATATAAGCAGACTCCCTGCGAGGCGAAAAGCAGAGAAATCCAGTATCGTAACTGGAGGGATCTCTTCCTATAAGGACCTCCTGGCGGTAGCCGTCCCGGGCACCGAACACCGAGCCCAGCGGCCTCCGACTCCTGGCGCTAGTTGCCCCGTTCCCGGCGTTGTTCAAAACGATAAAAACCAATTAAAAGAAATGAATCGGTATGAATCTGATTCCTTAATTCACGGATTCATAACGATTGAAATGGATTGACTAAAACCGATTCAAACGATTCATTAACCATATTAAAAAACGATAAAAACTGATATGCTGTTGATAAAACATTTACGATAGGATCCTAAGTATTTTGTAACGTGAGTTTCTAATGGAGTATCGTAAATAAACGATTCACTAACCATATTAAAAACTATAGAAACTGATGTGCAGCTAATAAAACATTTACAATAGGATCCTAAGTATTTTGTAATGTGAATTTCTGATAGAGTATCGTAAATAAACGATTCACACTAACCATATTAAAAACGATAAGAAATTTTTTATCGTTTTCTATCGTTGGCGGTTATCAGGGACGTCGTACGTACACTCCTTTAGCGCTATAGTTGCAGCCAAGCAGATACAGATACACATCGATATGTTACAGAAATATTATGATAAATGGAAAATAACACTAAACGCAACGAAAACAGAAGTAACAGTCTTTACGAGAAAAAGCAAAGATTCACGTATAATACAACCTATAAGAGTATATACAATCTCTTTATATGTACCTTCTTTAAGAGCGAACTAGATTATAGCGCGCGCTTCGCGCGCGCTTTATGATGTTTTTTATTTGATATTATCTATGCAAAAAACATTTGTACATTCGATCAATCGACTGAATCAAGACGATCAATCACGTTCGTTATGCCCGTTCTAGACTGGCGGATGATCCTACTCTCGGCTCTAGTGTAGACGGGTAAAAATCTATTAGTTTATGTATAGTTTATGTCACGTACACTATAGAAAATAGGATGAGCCGAGAATAGGATCATCCTCCAGTCTAGAACGGGCATAATAACAACAATTGCAAACGCGATTCAGCCAACTTCAAACCGCTTTTATAAGAGGAATCTTTTATACAAATAATGAAAAGATTTATTTACTATTGTAGTATATAAAAGTATAAAATTTTGAAACTTTTAACATTACATAAAGATTTAATTGACAACAACTTTTGTACTTAACGTCATTTTTTTACCTTTTTTAATCTTCTATACGGAATAATGTGCGAACAGAATGTGTTGCGTGAAGAATCGAGGGCATGAATGAGCACAATTAGCGTGTGCATATAAAGGATTTTACATATATTAATTCTTAAAAGTAATTTTTCGAAATATAACTTTGTTACATATAGTTGAATTTGTAAAAAAAATAATCTTTTATTCGGTGATAAAAAAGTTTCAAAATTTTGAAAAGTAATGTAAACTCTTTATTGTTACACAAATTTTTCTATTGAACATATTTTGCTGAATTTTAATACATATATATACTGGATGTCAGGTAATAAGCAGACAACTTTTAGTGGGCAGGTAGAGCGTGAAACTGAATCAAAAAGTCCGTTTTGTAAGTTTCTTAATAATTAATGAGAAATTATAATTAATACCCAGACAGCACTATGTCCAAAATCGGGACATACGGGGTCTTTTAGACGTCTTTTTTCGTAAGACCTAAATATTTCTTTTAGTGCTAGTCTACAACCTTGCTTTAAAGGGTATTTAAGCTCTAAGCCGTAAGAAATTGACCAATCACAATCGAGTATTCTCCTCATATTCCATTGTGATTGGTCAATTTCTTACGGCTTAGAGCTTAAATATCCTTTAAAGCAAGGTTGTAGACCAGCACTTAGACGTCTTATGTCCCGTTTTTGGACATGCGTACTGTTTGGGTAAAGATAAGCAAATCGCAGTGTGCATCCGCGCGATTCGATGAGAAGGAGCAGCGTTTACGTTGCTATATACTCACGTGGCGAAATATTAGAGGAGCGTTTTATAAATAATAATAACTATGCACGAATGTCACTCATGTAGATCTTTTATTATTAATAAAGCGCTTTTTCCAATGCCTCGCCGCGCGCGCAACATAAACATTGGGCTGCTCTTTTTCGCCGAATCGCACAGACGTGTCCTGATTTGCGTATTTTTATTAATTAATTTCTCATATTATTGAGAAACTTACAAAACAGTAAAGGACTTTTCGATTCATTTTTACTCACCAAATCTGCCCACAAGCAATGGTCCGCATATTAGGTACATCTTGTATATTAAAAAAACGTCATAATTAAAATTTACACAATTTACGTTTGTGGTTAAAAAGATGTCAAAAACTTATTCGTCGTTCGGTGGCGAGAATATGTCAATTCATATAATTCCAACAGATGAATAAAGATTGTAAACCTCATAGTTAATTGTATCCAGTGTAAAAAAAGCCAGTGATAAAAATAGTTCTGTTTTTTTAAACCATAAAAGTATAAGAATCGAATTTCTTGCAATCCGAGGTGACAATGTACCTAGTTATAAAATTAGAATACACACTTTTTTGAAACAAAAAAATCTACTTACAACAAAACATCCGAAAAATAACCAAAAGTGATTTATATAATGACAAATTGTTCCGGTGACTCTTTGTCATAATAATGAGTAAATAAAGCCATATTATTATCACAATCTAGTTTCTATAAGAAAAACTTTGAATTATGCATCAATTTTCTGTTGGATAATAGTTATGCACTATAACATCTTCACCAAGAAAAGAAAATTGATTTGCATGCTTTATGTGATATTAATAAACAGCTTTCGTAGTTCGCCAGTAATAAACAAATATATTTCAGTTTCTCGACTTAACTGGCAAAGTACATCAAATCGTACATCAATCGTACATCAAATTTCGCACGACGTTTCGGCTCTTGGTTTGGGCCCTTATCAAGTGACTAAATCATCTATAAGCTGATAGAGCGATGAAGAAAAAGACTAAAACTTTTACGTACACCTAATATATTCTCGAGTTTTTGTTCAGATTTTTGACAAAATTGCGCTATTTTAATTGCAATTTTTATTTAGTGATCAAAATTGGCCTATTTGACCTATTGTCCTTCCTACCTCGTTTTTTTTGTAATCGACTGTGAAATATGCTGAAACATGTTAATGTTTTCTTTTAAGGAGAATGTATAATTGTGATAAATTTAACCATTGTTTCATTTCTTTAATGAGGGTAGCTATTCTTTCAAAAATCTTAAATGACATAGTAGGAATCAAGTAATATGTCGTTTTAAAAGTCTTTTAATTTTCTTTACAATTATATCTTGTTTTTTTTTAATTTGGATAAATATTTTTTCGAGAAATTGCATTTGAAAATTTTATATAAAATATATATTAAAAACTGAAATTTCACAATTTACAAAAAAATTTATTTCTATAGATGTTCGAAATATCCTCCACTAATCTCCATACAATAGTAAAACTTCTATTTAAAGTTACTGCAGACATTTTGAAACATTTTCGGCATTGATCTATGTCATTCATTATCTTTTGAAAAAGATCCAATTGAGTAGGGGAGACCGGGGCTAGAAGTCACACTGGTAAGTTGTCACGAAGCTTATATCTCACTTAATATATTGAGTGGAATATTCTTCTTTATAATGTAGGTTGCTCCTATCGTGTTAGTCGGGTGTACGAAATAGCTCGTTTCAAAAACATCGCATGTGATATTTACGAGTATTTTTTAAAAATTGGAGGTCGTGAGTAAATTTTTCTTGTCTCTATTTTTATTGTTCCGTTGGTTTTTGGAATTATTAGTTGTAATTTCTTTTTGGTCATAAGAAATATTACAGTTTTAGATAATTTTTCCTGTATTTAGTTAACCGTCATTGCAACATAGTTGATAAATATAATCTTCTTTGTTCAAAATGACTATTCAGGGTAAGTTGTCTCAAATGAGATGGGATTCAATGTTTATGAAAATTATTATTTTTTTATTTACTCAAAGTTTATGAAAGTATTACAAAGTTTATTGAGAATTATTATTCTTTCATTTAGTCTAAGTTTATGAGAATTATATTACAAAGTTTATGAAAATTATTAATTTTTCGTTTAATTCATGCTGCAATATATTATTAAGTTAAATTTACCAAAAAGCAGCACTAACCTTAGTAAAATATTAAAACAGGAACTATTTGTCGTATGTTTCCTCTACATGAAAGATACATGACAATCAATCCAAAGTCATGTGACAACCAATCCTGGATATGGGGTACTTAAGTCGTCACATTTTGACGATCTTGCTTAGAATTAAATAACTTTTTTGTGTATAAATATATATAAATCTAATTTTTTTTTCTTATACTTAAAGGATGTAGCTACATTATAAAGTACTATACAATATTATAAAATATTGCTAACATTTTTTTTAAAATCATTATTTGAAAAGTTTGACAACCCGCCCCGGTCTCCCCTACCTGCTCAGAGTGATTATTGAATCCTTACCTTAGCGACACACGCTCAAGGTACTCCTCTACCGACCCGTAATTCTGCTTCTCACGACTCGAAGCTGTAATCCCCCAAGCATTACCTGCTCAGAGGATTTTCAGTTTTTTTTTGTCTTAGCGCTATTCGCTCAAGACCTCTCAATACTCCCGTTTAATTGCTTTAGCGTTACTTGCTCAAGGTAATTAAGAATCCCTTCTCTTAGCGCTATTCGTTCAAGATCTCTCAATACTTCCGTTTAATTGCTTTAGCGTTACTTGCTCCAAGTAATTAAGAATCCTTTGTCTTAGCGATATTCGTTCAAGACCTCCCAATACTCCCGTTTAATTGCTTTAGCGTTACTCGCTCAAGGTAATTAAGAATCCCTTCTCTTAGCACTATTCGCTCAAGATCTCTCAATATTCCCGTTTAATTGCTTTAGCGTTACTCGCTCAAAGTAATTAAGAATCCTTTGTCTTAGCGATATTCGCTCAAGACCTCTCAATGCTCCCGTTTAATTGTTTTAGCGTCACTCGCTCAAAGTAATTAAGAATCCTTTGTCTTAGATCTATTCGCTCAGGACCTCTCATCAATCCGCTGTTCCTCCTTAAAGTTATTCTCCCGTCTAGTTGCTTTAGCGATTATCCGCTCGGAGTAATTAAAAACCCTTTTCCTATATAGATGGTATGGAAACATAGAGCAGGCAGGAAGCGGAGAGAACGCATTCTGCAACATCAAAACCGGCAGAATAGTTTTCCGGTAATAACATCCGTCCTACTACACTCTGCTCTGACGACAGAGAATAACAATTTACCCGCGCCGAAAGTAATCGACTTGACTGTGCCTACGCACCGGTCATCGATTTAACCACCGAAAATCAACCTGCGTCAGAGATTGACGAGATCACCGCGCGTTTCTCCGCGATAGAAAATTTTGTTAAATGTACCTACGCATATCGCCCAGAATCCACATAATGTACAATAACCGTTTACATAAAGTCTCCTTTGTTTCAATATATACAAATACACATCTTACATTAACGCCTAGCTTATAATTATTTCCTTTATATCAGATAACTTTTTTTTATGTAAAATAAAAATAAATACTTATGTTAACAATATCTCCATTCATTCATTAAAATAAGACCTCACACTCAGTATTATCGCTCTCACTCGAAATTGCACGAGGTCCGATCCTGAGTTAAAGGGATTAAATTCCCTGACTCGAAAGAGGACCGACGATCGCACCACTCACGGAAGACGTCCTAGCGTCCTTACGGACGTTGACTCTTCCTGAGCCATAAAAGTGTGTTCGGCTCGCGCCACGCGCCTCAGAGCGTGTACCTGCGAGCATCAGAGTAAGTATCTGCTTGCGTCCTTCCTTACCCCTACCCCTCTGGTTAGCCTTTCCTTCGCTTTTCAGTTTTTCTCATTCGAATCCTGGGGTTGGACGTAACAAAAGAATAACATCAGAAATGTTTGAAAATGTCCGCAATAATTTTAAACAAAGACTTTATTATTATATAAAAACTGGTAAAACATGTCTCAAACATTTGTTAAAATAAATTTTTCTATAAATTGCGAATTTTTAGACTTTAATATCTAACAATAAAACTTCCAAATATGATTTTTTGAAACATACTTGCTCAAATTAAAAAAGTAAAAGATATAGCTGTACAAAATCTTCAAAATTATATGTTACTTGCCTTCTATTGCTATTTAAAATTTTTGAAAAATTACATTAATAAGCGAAATAAAGTAATATCGTAATATAATTTACCACAATTATACCAATATTTCTTAATAACTTAATAACAAATGATATTATTTTTTATACAAATCAATTAGTTACAAAAAATGGAGTAGAGAAATTCTTGTTAGTTCAACCTGTATGATCTACTGTGTATGAGCACACATATGTGCGTACGTGTGTGCGTGGATGCATATTTGCGATTTTAGATTAACGCTAGCTTTCCACACTTCCAAATTTATACGGGCTTTCTACACTGGCGTAGAGATCACCCCACGTCGAATATTTAACTAAAAATATAAGAAAAAATCGACTGATTTTAAGTGATTTTTTTTCCATCGATCCTCCCGAGATCAAAGAATATGCCTATGCATAGAAAAATATGAAAAAAACAGTAGTTTGTAAAATATTTGCTTGTAAAGAAAAGTTACATTAAAAAATCGTAAATTTTACACTTATTTGAAAAAAAATCGTGACTTTTTTTGTAACATAGATAAATTCAAATTTTTTTGCAGATTCTGAAAGAATAGATTTGAAAATAACAAGGAAAAATTTGCGAATTACAGATTCTAATTTCAAGGGAAAACCTACAAGGGGTCAATGTTGCTAATTTTGCACTTTTCGCATATTGCCGTATAAACTTCTGTTATAATTCAATTTCTTTGAACAAACACTATAGTTATCAAAAGAAGAAACATAAAGTAGTAAATTTAAGTATTTTACATGTTAAGAAAACATTAATATTGCAAATTGAACATAGATAATGAGAAAATTATCAAGAAACATTATACAGATACGGTGCTTATGGCAGAAAAGAAATTCGTGAACACGTTTTATGGCACTGATGTTTTATTATTATGAATACATTTCGAACGATAAATTAATATTTATTTTGCAACACACGTGATGCATATAATAGAGAGCGATGCAGGTTGCGGAATGTGTCAAATCGTCGTCTTAAAGATAAAGTTTCTATTTCGAGCTCTGCATCCTCTTCTGACTTATTATCAGAAACAGCTTCTTCGAAATTTTGCTCGGAATCGCTGGAGTCATCAACAATTTCGGATTCGTCGTTTTGTGTTGATCGCAGCAATTGCTGAATTTCAGTCGCGCTACGCGTCTTGCTTCTCGCTTGCATCATTTTTTTTTACAAAATTTGTTAATATTAATATATTTATATGTTTATATATTATTTTCTATGCATATATTTCAATATTTCAATATAAACCTAAAAATAAGCAAAACAAAAATGTACTTTTGGAAAAATTATGGGACGTGGTTCCCACAGTCGGGTTATGTACACCCCAGAAAAATTTTATTTTTATAATACTCAACGGTTTGTGAGCAACTAAACTGGACTAGTAGCGCTATATCTTCATGACGGTCTAAACTTGTAATGTAACTGTCAACCTCTTAATCGAAAATTCTCGAAATAGTAAACTGGAGAATTTTACTGGGGTTACAGGAAGGGGGAAGCTAGAGTTAATGTCTATCTTTATATCAATAATTTTGTATAATTTTTATTTCGATTTAACTTACTTTTTATCTTTTTTTAATTCTTAAAATTGAAAATGATAAAAAATAACAACAATACGAACTTATCTTCACCAGTAAATATCTTAAAGAAAGAATTTTGTAAGTCGACCTGACTGGCTATTTAATAGTTACAAAAAAGTGTGCAAATTAGAAACTTGCTTCCTCATCATTACGCTACCATTGCTCCTATTTTATTTCGCTCACAAAGCTCCTCTTATGAAGAAGATTGTATTTTATTTGATGCATAATTATTAGTATTTATTAGTTTGGTTTCCTCATAGAGCTTTATGAGCGAAATAAAATAGGAGCAATGGTAGCGATCTGTAATGATGAAAAAGCAATGTGCAAGTTTCTAATTTGCACACTTTTTTCATTTTAAATTTAACCTTTTTATGAATTGAAAAAGGGTCACCTTAGTAGTACAAGTGGGGTTTTGCAATTGACGCAATGTCAAATTGATATTGACTTTGGGAATTCAGACT
Organism: Temnothorax unifasciatus; assembly: GCA_030770225.1. NCBI lineage: Eukaryota > Metazoa > Arthropoda > Insecta > Hymenoptera > Formicidae > Temnothorax > Temnothorax unifasciatus. Next base: position 152,211 of record JASTWK010000416.1, on the reverse strand, counting down.
ACATGGTCCATATATGGACTTTCGCATATGAACCTTTGATCGCGTATAAAACTGGATCTAATCAACCAAATTTTAAAGAATTATATATGAAATAAGGGTAGAAAAGATTGAAGAATATAATAAAATTAAAAACAGCCCGATATCTTAAAATTTGCGGAAGTTAGAGCAACCACAAACATTTTTACAAAAATTCGAAATTTTCTTTAAAAAAACCGCTTTACCGATCATCGCCAAATTCAATCCCAACCTTCCTTACATGATACTCTATCGATTAAAAAAAAATGCATCTTGATATCTAAAAAATTACGAAAGTTAGATCATAAACGGACAAAAGCGTACACACACACACACACACACACACACACACACACACACACGCACACACGCACACGCACACGCACACGCACACGCACACGCACACGCACACGCACACGCACACGCACACGCACACGCACACGCACACGCACACGCACACGCACACGCACACGCACACATACACACATACACACATACACACATACACACGAGCATTTTGTACAAAAGTGATTTTTTGATGTTTTAGATTAGAACATTGCAAACACTTTGCCAAAAATATTAAAAAAAAAATTTTTTACGAAACCCAAGTTTTTTCTATGAGGAAGCAAAAACAACGTTTCGACCATTATTTTTGGTCCTTTTCAAGTATAAATCTAGGTTACATCGATAAAAGTCACATGTCAAAAGATAAAATAAGTGAGTCATAAAGCCTTCCTTATTTAATATAATGAGTTGCCGACTGCCATGGTGGATGTCACATATTTCAGCACTTAAGCAAGGTAGCAAGCAGCCACCGATTCCACAAGAGCAACTGGCGAACGGAAAGATTAGTTATCGAGACAACGGTGCATGGTAAACCGTAGATTCTTTTGATAAAAAGTAAATTAAACCGAGATTAAAGTTATAATCTACATTGATTGAAATGGACATAATTCGCGTAAATAAATAATACATATCTCTGTCAATTAAGTACTTTAATCCACTTGCTAAATGTTATTTTAGGGTTTTGGCATTTTTTGGTTACAAATTTTATAAAAATGTTAATGCAATAAACATGAAAATACATATAGTATTTTTACATATGCTAGAAAAACGTCTAGCAAAAATCGATTAAAGTATATTAAAAGCCAGAAATAAACATGATAAACACGTGTATCGGACTAGAATTAATAGTTGTTAACAAATTCTCAAGCTAATAAAATTGAGAGTTACCGTTTATTGTTTATAAATCCAGCTTGGCATATGCGATCTAAACATCATCGATCAGTATTGATGGAAACGGCTCAGTCAAGATACGATTGCATCAATGTCGTACATTAGGCGCAGTCAAAGCTCAATATATACTTTGATCAAAATTTTTTTAGCTTTACTGCTGATATATCCTTCTCTCTGTTTACTTCTTTCGCAAATAGAGCAGTCTTTTCGTTAACGTTAGATGCCAACAGATGCAATCTCGAAGAATTACGATGAGGAGCATTGGAACATGAAAATTCTAAGCTGCTGAAAGATGGAAAGACGAATCCGCGTGTCCGATTTGAATGTCAGAAAATTTGATTTTTAAAACAAACTCCTGTATACTTGTCTCAACTATTTCTTTTTTTTTCTAAATACAACGCGTTTCCTTAATATACTTCTCCGACGCCTCAAGTTCCAATTTTTAAAAAATTATCGCGGACACGTGGCGTTCATCCCCAGTGAAAATTCTGAGCAGCAAGATGGTAAGCGGCGTGGTTCCCGCGCCACTTCCCGCACATCCTCCCGTCATTTAGGATGCTCCCCTCTGCGGTGCCTAATGCCATCAAGCAATCACGCCGCGTGACACACAAAACATATTGTTATTTTTTCGAAATATTACTGGCCCGAGCATGGAGTGACCAAAACGAAACCAGGAATTAGACTCGGAGTGACGCGAGCAAATTTACTCGATCCACCACATTGCGTAGCTTCGTGGTGCCGATCAAGCTCTACTGTACCGATCGACTCTAAAAGCTTAAATGGATGAGGACAAGGGGAAAAAAGGATAAGGACGACGGACAACGACGGGATCTGGGATCAATCGTGAAATTTATGAATTGCGACTTTGACATCGCGAGCCGAAAAAGCCTCGCTCAGAGCGCTGACGAGCGCGAGTTTTACGGCACTGCGTTATCAATCCGGAGCTCTCCTCATGACCTATACAACGGACTGTACCCAGAACGGATGCGGGGATGGATCGGTGTCACGTGAACCCTCCGGATATACCAGCTTCCTAGTCTTGCTCACCTACTTTATAGCCATTTCGTTTCATCGGAAACGTTCGGAAATCGGTCGCAGCGACGGCGACGGGAAAACGCGACGAACGTTGCCGAAACGCACATTCGCCATTTTGTTCCGTGCACCAGTATTTTTTAGCATTAACTGAATCTCTCATAAGTCGCAAACCAATAAGCCAAACTCCGCAAAATTAAAAAGCAATGTAAATTAACGAAGTAATGGACCAATAGTCTTTGGTACTAAAATTAAGGAACTTAGAAAAAGTTGGCTAGTTTTAGTTGCGCTACGTTATAGTTTGTAACACTTAAAACAAGATAGGTAAATAATAAGATATCAGAAAAAAGGAGGAAAATCCGTAGAACTTTAGACTTATTCTTTGCGGCTAAACTTTTGTATTTTTTATCTTCCTTTTTCTTCTCTAACGTTTAATTATATGTTACTACTTTATTTTATTATTTTATTTTAAATACAAAAAGTGTAATGCAGCTACGAGGTATGTATATGTACAAATAATTTGTTTATCTTAATCATTTGCGACTCATTTCACTTCCGATTGCACGTGACTTTATTTCGAATCAAATCGACATATTTATTGAAATTTTATGTATTAAGTTATAAACCTTTATGCAGAAAGCATGCTATGGATTATTTATTGCAGAAAAGAACGAGATAATTATTCTGCTATAATGTAAAGTTTTATACTTCCTCTACGCGCGAAACTATACAAAATAAGTGTTATTATAATGTAATTAGATTATGCAAGTTGTTACAATTTTTGCTTCTTTCTGAAGATAAAGAAAATGTGAATTACTAGTATTTTATGTAGTATTCCAGCAAATTTAATTTATGTAACTGTACAGAAGAATTGACCCATTAGAGTAAAAAAAATTTATTTTTCTATAAAGATTTCTTATTTTTGCTTTAATGAATAAATAGTGATTGATGATGTATATGTAACACATATTCTTATTTTAAATCTCTGATTTTTTAAATCATAAATACCGTCTTGTATATAAGTAAGATTATTTGAAGGCATCTTTTTCATCGTCATGCATGCGATATTGAAAATTTTTAATCTTTCGCAAGATCACAGTATGTGATTCACGTATCGAATAGTATTATTTGGTAAGATACATTATTATTATTTTTTTCTCCTGAAACATTTAATTAATAAGTATGTACATATAAGTGATAGATATTACATTAATAAATACGTGTATCTTTAACCAACAGCCTTAATTGTACGCGTATCAATTTGACGAGACATGCATGTCAATAGTGCAAAATGGAAAAGAATTGCGCTGTAATTGCGTAATAAGCGCGCGCCGTTTTATTTCCGCATCGATAGCGCTTAATTTGGGTTGATGGCTCTCAGAAGTCTGGATGCTCTTTTTGCTGATCGCGCAATGAAGAAATGAAATTACAATATTCTGCCTGAAAAAGAATCTCGGGATTTATGCTAATAAACATTAGGTGTTTATAAATTAATTTTATATCAGAAACGTATCATTTCTGTAAATAATTGTACAATTAAGGCTGTTAATTAAAAAATACATAACCAGATTTAATAATTTAATATCTGTTACTTATCAAAACACTTATCAATTGAATGTTTCAGGAGAGAAAAATAATAATAATGCATTTTACCAAATAATACTATTACATTTGAGTATTTTTTCAAAACAACTCAATAAACAAAGGTAATTTTGTTTTTTCTTTCTGTCAAATAAATAAAACAAGCTCGAATCCAATATTCAACCTTAATAATCATTTCAGGAATTGAAATGCAAAACGGAGCAAGAAGAGTGCAAGAAAATCAAGCAATGATCTCATCTATTCCTTATTAGCTTAGCAAATACATTTAACGGTTGTTAAATGAGGATTATCCGGGAGAAGTGATAAATGGAGGACCGCGACACGCACGCGTCTGCAATTGAGGGTCTTGAGAGACGTAATTATTATGTCATACGTGGCATCGAAAAAAAGGGAGTCCGGAACATAAGTGTCAAATGGAATAGAAATCTATTTAACTTGCCAAAGATGATATTTGAAAAATAAAAACGTCTTTGCTGTGTTGTTCAAAGATAAGTTGTTTTGTATGGATTATTTAATTTTGAGCCAAACTTGAATCTTTTCGAAATATAATTTACACATACATATTACACGTACACACAAGACACAAGCGTTATTGAGTAAAAATGAGTTTTAAAAAAAGTACAGTTTGCAATGCCCTAAATTAAATACAAAATATAAATATTTCGTCTACTTTTTTAATATTTAATTCTATAAATAAATTATAAGTGCAGTAAATCTCTTTTGCTTTTCTGTCAAAAACATCCATTTTAATTCGATAATCGACAACTACGTTATTGATTATTAAAATTATTATTATTTGTTTTATTATAAATGAGAAAACGTTTGAGATATTGTAATTTTATTTTTCTCATAATCGAAATAATAATTAGCTATTTCTCAGAAATGTAATCGCCATTATTCTGTTTTGTATTAAAGAAAGATATAAGTATTTCTATGCAGAATGTATACTCTTATTGAAAAAACCTACTCTTATTTTTACAACAGTATTATTTTAGATCCTCCAAATCCCGAAAGTGCTATGTAATTTATCCTATTGATATGGCTAGGCTCGCGAAGAAGAAAGTAGTACATGTATGCAGGAAGATCCGGGGGAGATGAGATGGCCCGGTAGCCAAGAAAATCCATAGGGTGCAAGACTTTATGGGAAGCAGAAAAGCGAAATTAGGGAAGCCAGAGAAAAAAATGCAGTTGCGAGCACGCGGAAGAGAGATTGAGAAAAAATTAGAAGAATAAGGAGGTAGATGTCAACTCGATGATAATATACTGTTCGATCTTGGCGTAATCCCTTTTCTTCTCCTCTGTCACCTTCTATTCCGTCCTCCCATACGCTCCTTCTCTCTTGCTCTTCGGCAGAGACTATCGGCAGATAACGTTCCACAATGTTGACGGGAGCGGCGGAGAACGTAAGGGCGCGCGGTAGGTAGGCATGGATCACGGACAGGGGAAGAGGAAAAAGGGGGTACCCCCGGATTTTCTTCCTGTACGACCGATTTCAGTCACTGCCGGCTGGCGCGACGTGCGTGGAAGATCTGAGACTGGAGACTGATCGCAGACCAATTGCACACAGTATCCCGCGGGTGACACTCGCGCTTGCAACGCAAAGAGTCATTCTTTGCTCTTTCCCCGTGGTACCCGCGTCGTGTTTCCCAAGCCAGTACACCCACGGCAGGCGAACGCGAGCAATCGCGACCCGCGCGGATTAGTGGTGTACTCCGGAGGAGTAGTTGAGATTTCGCGGCCGGCAGATCAACTGCAATTTCAAGATCGAGATCGGGAGAAACGCTCGTTGAAGAGAAACTGAAGATCGGCTGAGAGATTTGATCAGTTTTCAAGTTCCATCGATTACCGAAGATTTTCATCGCCGAGATTGAGCGTGAACAATCATCGCGAACACAACTCCGACAACGAGCGCGAGACTACACATTTTGCGCGCCTATTAAGAGTGCTCAGAAAGTGCAGTGTGCAAAAACAAATCAGACCGGGGTCGGAGATTTCCATATAAAGTTCCATTGCCGGATTTAAGTAAGGTTCGTAGACCGCTTGGGATTGGGAATCAGTATAATCAGTCCGTCAAAGATGTTAAGCTTAAATAACGGCAAATTTATCGCGCAATTAGTAAACAATTAGTGACAATTGATTCGATTTGCAGAACGTTATTCTTCAGTCATGTAAAAATCAAATCTGATAAAGAAGCCATGCGCGTGCGTGAAGAATAACGAAAAATAACGATCATCTATAGAGCGGCGCGGGCGGCTCTAGCGCAACTGAAATGGATTAATTTAAAATTGATATATTAGACAAAATTGATATATTAGACAAATTATTGTATTAATTTATGTGTATAGACGTAAGCGTAGGTATTGTCTAAATTAATTGTACCTGGTCTAGATTAAGGTTTTAAATCTGATATCACATGGCTTAAACAATTTGATTGTCAAGTATAACATTTCAAAGGATCGTGCTTTATGGTACTTGAAACTGTCAAGTCCGACGCCACGTGCGCAAGATTACTTTGTCTTCCTGGAAAAAAAAACCATTTATAAGTTTCGAGCAGAGAGAAAATTCACGACATTTCAGCTTTTCGCCGAGACGATATTCGTGACGGATGACGACGACGGTGAAAATCCCGGTGCGTCGCTCGCAATAACACGCGGAACGACACATCCTCGGCTAATTAGAATATAGCTGTTTTTTATGAGCGTGGAAGAGGAAGAGGGAGCCGAGATGGGTAGCGGTGGTGGAAGGGGAGAAGCAAGGAAACACGTACCAACGCGATATTTATTATACGGACCCCCTGCCGGACATTCGTATTTAACGGGCCGCAACCAATGGCCACTGTCCACCCTCCTTCTTCTACGTATACCTCGGAGAATACCTTGCTACTTTTCTTGCAGGAGCCTTCGCTTGTCTCCGTTAATTCGATGAAATTCTCGTTTGATTGACTGAAATTAAATCCAATATTTTATTGACTTGCTGTCAGTTTGATAGAAGGTGTCCGATAAGCGCGGATTGCTGGAAATAATTTTGAAAATACAGTTTTAGCAACTTGAGAAGCGCAAGTGATTAATAATTGAGAGATGAAATTAAAGACAGTTAATACAAACTAATATTTTCCTAATATTGATACAGATTTTTTTATTTTACTTTAGATACATTTTACAGACACATGTGGAATTAATAAACATAACTAAGGTTTTCTTAATTTTTTAGAACAATTTCAACTGAGCATTGACAATAATAATTGTTGCGATTATTCTTTCAAATTCTTCTTTATTGCAGACAGAATTTGATATAAAAACATATAGATAAAATCATATAGCACTACATAGATATTAACAGGGAAATTTGTATGAATATACGTTGAATTAATTTAAATTTTAAATTAAACAATCTCTTCAAATATTTAAACATTACTATATTTATTTTCGATAACTTTATTTATTTTTTATATGTATCTATTACCTTTTGATATGCGTTAATTATGATACGTATGCATTATAATTGGTCATAAAATATATTTGACTCACGCTATTAATTAATGATTTTCGCGCAATCACAAATTCGATTTTAGTATCTGATTTTAGTATCATTGCGATGCAAACGGAGTCTTTTAACATTCGATGATTATTGAGACATAATGCGAGCACAGCTTAATTTAATAAAAGAACTTATACTCTTAGCCTGTTGCTTTCTCAACAATCGTATAATGCTTACTATTATCAATGGGCTTTTTACTTTTTTTCGGTACCCAGAAGCATTTATGTTTGATCCAAACGTTCAACCCTAATCGGTTTCCGCAGATTTTCCGGATGACAGAAGCTAAAGGAACATTCGTAGCATACAAAGAATGAGAATTCGGTCAAAACTTTTACAATAGAAAAAGATAAAAATTCTTTTTACGATAAAAAAGGATAAAAATTTCGATGTTGCAAGCACACAGAAAAAAAATTAATCTTTAATCAAGACGAATATATTCAAATCAACACAATCATATTGTTTCATATATAAGTAAGAATATATAATTTTCTTAAAAGAGTTTTATATTCTTGTATTTCAAGAATATTATAATTTAACTTGAATATTATAATTATCACATAAAGAGTACACTGTGATTATTTTGATGATAATAATAATCTTCTTCTTTTTTCCAATTTCTTCTGCTTTATTGTAACATAATAAAATATTGAATTTTAAAATAAGATTAAAAAACTGTCTTTATCGTTATAATATGAAAATTTTTGGTTTGAAAGTACTGTTATCCTCTATTCAATATTTTTTGCTTTCCATTAATAAAAATTATTTTTAAATAATAAAAATATATTTTTCCTTATTAAAGTAGATACATATAATGCTTTAATGTAAGTAATTTATCTTTGTTTAACGTATAATCTCATTTTAAGATTTACATGTCAAAAATAAAGATATCCTTTAAAAATGTTATGTTTTTCTGCGCATTTTTCTAAACACTGATGTAACAGTTTAGGTGTTACGATTATTTAGCATCTTCTACAAGTTCTAAGAGCTTGCGTTAATTTCTATCATTTAATAAAAGTAAAAAGAAAAAAGTGCGTTTACTTGAGAAATGCTTCTGTTTGCGGATTTAAAGTAAACAATTTTTCGAATCTTTTGTCACGCAACGCATGTCTATTACAGTTCTTCATTCGAGATTTGCTTCGCGTTATGTCTTCGAGTAAGCAACTTGTGAAATATTTGTTTGGCAGATACCGTGTTATGTCTCGTTATCATCTTCGCGTTTGAAACGACACTGGTCGATAATCAGCCGGATTGCGTACACGACCGGGAAATATCGAGAGAGCACCGAGTGGCCCCACCACAAAAACCTACAATTATGACAGAGGCATTGCGGGATCCTGAGATGGCTGATTCAGAAAACACTGACAACGGCACGACAACGTTAAATCTGACTTGTTCGACGACCAACAAGAAACCTCTTCCGGATCGTGGAACATGGAGCACCAAGCTGGACTTTATTCTCAGTGTGGTAATGGCATTATCATGTCGCCAAATCTTATTCAATGCATTATTGTTCTTAAGCGTATCGTCCGTTACGTTAATGTTGCCAACTATAATTGTTGATCAAATGCGTGAAGGCAAAGCGATATTACAAACAAAATGTTTCGCCAATTGCCAAAGATATTTCTAATATGAACATCAAATTGAAAGAGACTACCCAGACAGCACCATGTCCAAAATCGGGACATAAATTAGGTCTTAAAGACGTCATTAAGACGTCTTTTAGACATTATATCATAAGACATTTAAAAAAATGTACAGTTATTCATAAAAATATCTTCATTATTAACATAACATATTAGCACTGTGCTTCGACGTTCACCATTTCTTCACCGTTTCTTTAAGGTCGGCCTGGCAATCGGTCTTGGCAATGTTTGGCGATTTCCATACCTATGCTATAAGAATGGCGGTGGCGCTTTCCTAATTCCCTACTTCTTGACGCTGTTCCTGGCCGGTATACCCATGTTCTTTATGGAGCTGGCTCTCGGGCAAATGCTCACGGTGGGCGGCCTCGGAGTCTTCAAGATAGCGCCACTCTTCAAAGGTATCGGTTACGCTGCCGCCGTCATGTCTTGCTGGATGAATGTCTATTATATCGTTATCCTGGCCTGGGCGATCTTTTATTTTTTTATGTCAATGCGCAGCGGTAAGCACACATTTAATTACGTCAAAAAATTCTCTTTTACATAATCTCTTATCTCTTATGTTTCATTTAATGATAAAAACAAGGACAAAGAGCTTGAGCGTTATTCATTACATCTGTCTCATGCATTCCGTTATAGAATTGCCTTGGGGAAGCTGCAACAATGACTGGAACACCAAGTATTGCGTGAATCCTTACGACAGAAGCTCGTTGCTTTGCTGGAGTCAGATCTCGCCGAGGAATGGTAGCGTCGTCAAGATGTGCACGCTCAATCATGTTAATGTGACAATGACGCAACTTACGGATCCTGTGAAGGAGTTTTGGGAGTCAGTATAAATACAATTTTTCATTTACTTTCGAGTACGTGACGCGCGTAATTTACGCATTTCTATATCACCGGACTTATATCAAGTGGACACCTCTAAAGTGTTACTATCTTCGCATTATTTAGTCTTGACAATTTCGCAATTCTATTTTTCAGACGTCGAGCGTTGCAGATCAGCGATGGTATCGAGTCCGTGGGTAATATCCGATGGGAATTAGCAGGTACATTATTATTAGTGTGGATAATCTGCTATTTTTGCATCTGGAAAGGTGTCAAGTGGACCGGCAAAGTCGTCTATTTCACGTCTCTCTTCCCATACGTGTTGCTCACTGTCCTATTGATTCGCGGCATTACGCTGCCCGGCGCCATGGAAGGCATTCGATTTTATATCAGTCCAAATTTGTCTAAGCTTCGGGAATCCGAGGTGAGTTACTTTCTTTCATTTATTAGCTCTTGAAACTTATTTTATTTCTAAAATGATTCTGTAAACCTCAGCTCACTTGAACTGACTTCATCGAAACGATTTTATTTTACATAATAAACAATAACATAGGGGAGACCGGGGCGGGTTGTCACACTTTTCAAATACTGATTTAAAAAAAAATGTTAGCAATATTTTATAATATTGTATAGTAGCTACATCCTTTAGGTATAAGAAAAAAAATTAGATTTATATATATTTATACACAAAAAAGAAAAAAGTTATTTAATTCTAAGCAAGATCGTGAAAATGTGACGACTTACCTCATACCCACAGGGTTGGTTGTCACATGACTCTGAATTGATTGTCATGTATCTTTCATGTAGAGGAAACATACGACAAATAGTTCCTGTTTTAATATTTTATTAAAGTTAGTGCTAGTTTTTGGTAAATTTAACTTAATAATATATTGCAGCGTGAATTAAACAAAAAATTAATAATTTTCATAAACTTTGTAATATAATTCTCATAAACTTAGACTAAATGAAAGAATAATAATTCTCAATAAACTTTGTAATACTTTCATAAACTTTGAGTAAATAAAAGAATAATAATTCTCATAAACATTGAATCCCATCTCATTTGAGACAACTTACCCTGAATGGTCATTTTGAACGAAGAAGATTATATTTATAAACTATGTTGCAATGACGGTTAACTAAATACAGGAGAAATGATCTAAAACTATAATATTTCTTATGACCAAAAAGAAATTACGACTAGTAATTCCAAAAACCAACGGAACAATACAAATAGAGACAAGAAAAATTTACTCACGACCTCCAATTTTTAAAAAATGCTCATAAATATCACATGCGATGTTTTTGAAACGAGTTATTTCGTACACCCGACTGACACGATAGGAGCAACCTACACTATACTTAAAGAAGAATATTCCACTCAATGTATTAAGTGAGTTATAAGCTTGTGACAACTTACCCGTGTGACTTCTAGCCCCGGTCTCCCCTATAACTATAATAGTAAGATGTATATTTCCATAATATATCAATTATGTTTTCGCATAAGTTTTTTTAGATTTTAACTTTTTTTTATAGACACAACAGTGCGAAGTAAAGATATTCTGTTAAAAAAAATTTTTTCAAATAGTATCTTAATAATATTATTTGAGATAAAGTATTCTGTAGACATTTTAGAGTATTCCGGGTTCCCCTTTTCATGATGCATTCACACAAAATGGAATTTGTAGGTATGGATCGATGCGGTGACACAGATCTTCTTCTCGTACGGTCTCGGACTCGGCACCCTCGTGGCCCTCGGCAGTTACAACAAATTCACCAACAATGTCTACAAGGACGCTCTGATCGTTTGTTCGGTCAACTCGTCCACCAGCATGTTCGCGGGCTTCGTGATATTCTCGGTGGTGGGTTTCATGGCGCACGAACAACAGAAACCGGTCGCCGAAGTGGCCGCTTCCGGGCCAGGATTGGCCTTTTTGGCTTATCCGTCAGCGGTTCTTCAATTACCGGGCGCGCCGCTTTGGTCGTGCCTATTCTTCTTCATGCTGCTGCTCATCGGACTCGACTCCCAGTTCTGCACGATGGAAGGCTTCGTCACGGCTATAGTATTTGTTTTTCAAATTTAACTTCTAACTTTTCTCACTAATTTCTCTCACTCTAATCTTTAATAAAAAGTTATCAAATGAAATTGGAAATTTAATTACCTTTTTTCTTAGCTTATACTTTTTGAGATTTGAAATATTTGACTTGGTTCGACTCTAACTTCAAGAAATTCCTTTTCTTTTTAGTGAGAAAAAAATATTCGCGTTTTAAGTTGTTAATTAATCGATTCTTCTTCAGGTGGACGAGTGGCCTCAGAAATTACGTCGTCGCAAAGAGTTGTTTATCGCCCTCGTGTGCGCCCTGTCCTATGTCATCGGATTGTCGTGTATTTCTCAAGGTGGCATGTACGTTTTTCAAATCCTCGATTCGTACGCCGTTTCCGGCTTCTGTTTACTCTTCCTCATCTTCTTCGAGTGCATATCAATCAGTTGGGCGTTTGGCGTAACCCGATTCTACGATGCTCTGCGCGATATGATTGGATACTATCCTCTTATGTGGTGGAAATTTTGCTGGACAGTGACTACGCCGATGATTTGCATTGTGAGTACAATAAGTTTATTATTTTATCGCATATATCTGAGAAGAGTCAAGTAACATGAGATGATTGCTTTTGCCTTTATTGTCTTAATTTCATTTTGAAGGTACTTTAATTGTGCTAAAAATAAATAGATTTTTCTTAAAATAATGAGTAACACAATATAAAAACAAGAATTTTATATATCTATATGTATGTGTATATATATATATATATATATATATATATATATATATATATATATATATATATATATATATATATATGTATATATAAAATATATAAAATTCTTGTAAAAAAATTTTTTGCGTTTTCTTCTATCTACAGATTTTTATCTACACAAATATCAAGAATTATTATCGTGTCAATTTATGCAATCTAGCAAATAAGTTTTAATTTTCATTCAATGTTACGTGGACTTTACTTTAATACAATTTTGGCATATAATTTAATAAAAATATATATTGTTTAATGTTAAACTCAGGGCGTGTTCGTCTTCAATCTGGTTCAGTGGACGCCTATAAAATATCTGGATTATGAATACCCGTGGTGGTCGCATGTGTTAGGCTGGTTTACAGCGCTATCCTCCATGCTCTGCATACCCGGATACATGGTCTATGCCTGGATGACTACATCGGGTGACAATAGGACGGTAAGTATCGAGAATAGAAGTTTATTGAGAGATATTTACAATTTATTCGATAATTTATTCAATACAATTATTTCTTCCTTGCAGAAATACAAATTGTTAATTAAGATAGAAGACGACGTCGCGACTCTGCGAACAAAGATGGGTCAACCACCAGTCGAGCTAACGCCCCTATAATTTTCGCTTCGGTAGGCAGCGCGAGCTTGCCTAGTTTGATAATACAGTCATTTCCTGTTATCCTGTAAAATTGGTGTATTACAAGGAATTGATAAGGATTTATTTTGTAGTCATAAATTCCTAATCTTTAAAATCGGGAGAATGACTTAAAAAATGTTTAAATAAAGATTCTAAAGATTTTCTTCTGATTCGTTTGTGAAATAAAAGTAAGGCCACTTGGAAATAGAATGGGTTAAGAAATGATCCAAATGTTTCCTAAAGTGGGTCTTAATTTCGACAATTAGATACGTAACTTCACAAAATAGGTTCTTGCCAATTTCTCTTAATGCATCCGCTTTTTGTAGGATATCGTGATAACAGTTACCATCAAAGAATGCGCGCGCGACCGCTTGTAGGTCGTTGAGGTTTAGCGTTCTTTTGTTCTTGAAGACACGATTCGACGCAAAGTGGAGAGCCAGCAATTAAATAAACGCCGGAAACGAACGTACCCGACACTGCCCTCGGTTCCCCTCTTCACACTCTCTCGACAAAAAGTTTCGCTGGCTTTGTACATAAATTATTTATTTGTCATCGTAACGACATCGTAACGATCGCATAACTCTCGCAGGGTAGGTGACGCGGAAGTTCGCGAACGCTCGTAACATGGCTAAATTGCCGGGTTCATCTTGGGATCAGACGGAATATGCACTGGTTACATCATCGTGCACCGAAGCTGTTTAAAATTTACTTTATTGCTAATAAAAAAACAGATTAATTTATGTTCTAAAATATTTTTTGCACGGGATACTCTCCTTTGAAAATATAGTTTTAAGGACCCAAATTATACATGATTTTTGGTGTAATATAAAAAAGTCGCCAAATTTATTGCCAGATTGTCACCGTGTTCGTAAATACACATAATGAGTGACAGTTCAGTTAATTGCTATTAGCGATCAGCGAAATCGGCTGTTGCTCTCACATAACAAATATCTGATGATATCATTCATCAAACTTATATCGTGATAGCCTTACGTACGTCCGCATTTACACCCGTACTTTCGCATCAATTTAACGCTGCAATTGGCGAACAAAGTGCGGCTACATCTTTCTTTTCAAGGATTGTAATAAATATTAATTTGCGACAAACGTAAGGCGAAGCGTTTCTTCCATAACATGTAACGCAATCATCACGAAGTTGTTATAAATGACAAGTACAACAATGTAGTACTCGTAGACATATTAAATGCCGCTGTATCGCCAAAATTCTTCACCATTTGCGAGTAACTCGTATTAATAATGTATTGGACGTCCCAAACCGTCGCGGTCCGTACATTTACGACAAACGGATGGACAGTACGATTCCAGGATTGCCCTGTGCGCATATTTATGCTGCCATAAATATTATAAATAGGCGTTTTATTATCGTATTGCTCTTATTTAATAAACTAGTGTTACCTAATTTATTTCGTGTACCTGTCGTTAGATCTGCAGCGTCCGTAGACCAATAGTATAACAGCGAAATATGTAGTTAACATAAGAAGCGACAAAACATTCGCGGACATTGCAATACCATGATGAAATTATAAAGATAATAGATGGATAAAATAAAAAACATAATTTCGATATTGTGCTGCTATGTTGTATGTACACTATATTTATCCGGTAAAAAATGTTTCATATAAAAACATATATGAATGTATATAATTCTACATATGTCTATATGTTTTTTTTTCTTGTATAATTTCTGTTTGTACACAGAGAAAAGTATTTAAAAAAATAAAAAATAATTATAAAGATAATTTTCAAATTCTTTAAATAAAAAATAAAATTTAACAAAATAAGAAAAAATTGCCCGTACATAATGATATATAAATGTAATAATCATAAATATAAAATATGATTATATACAGAATACATATAATCTAATAGTAATTTTACTTTTTGTAAAAAAAATAATACAAAATTTATTTTTTAATTATTTTTTAATTAATTAGTTTATTATTTTTCCTGTGTATACAGACAGAGATTATACAAAAAGAGAATATACAAGAAAAAAACATATACATATATGTATAGACATATTTTATATAATATTATATTATATAAAATTTATATATATTATTATATAAAATTGTATACATATATTATTATACGAAAAATTTTTCATCAGATCTTGAGACATTTGTATGTAAATTTTATTGTATATCTCCGTAGGGTTCACAATCTACAAGGCGTTTTTATGAGGAACGTATCCAAACCTCTTACATTTCTCATCTTGAGACATTTGTATGAAGTGTTAAGTAAAGCCTATCATATGCAAATAATAATCGTATCAACCGTTTATAAGATTATAAAATTACATCTTTCATTCTACTATCATTTGTTAAAAATCCACACGACATGGATTTCGTGCACGAGTACCTACAGTTATACGAGGTTGGTATCGAAAATTTTTCGAACTTACAGTATATAAAAAATTTTAAACTTACTTATCCTATTTACATTTGGTTTCCAATTCCTTTCAAAATAATCGACAGCGATGATTCTCTCACAAATGATTTGTTTAATTTTTCAACATTTTTGGAAGTTGCTGATGCGCGGCTACATGTCCTTTTTTTAACTCTACGTTATTTGCGTGACTTTTTAAAATGTAATTACTCGGATGTATTTAACACACGTTATACATGCATCAATTTTCATTGTTCTCTACGATGACCATTAAATAAAGGATAATAATATTCTACAGATTTTCTGAATAAAGATGAGCGTAAAAGTTTCTTTTCAATTGTGAACCTATTTGTGCAGCATTTAATTGATCGATAAAGAAAGTTTTTACTTCATAGTAGATTTCTAAGACTAATTTTTGTACTTTACACCCCGCGCAAGTAACGTACAGTTAAAAATGAATGAATGTCTCGAATGACTCTAAATATTATGTATGCCTAAAGCTTCATCACTAAAAGCCTGACGAAATATTCTGAGAGTCTCAAAGGGCCGATTTTTCACGGGGGAACGTTTCGAGACGGTATAGGAAATCGAGGCCAAATCGTAGACAAAAAAATTTTTATAGACTAAATTCGGAAAATTTTTGATGCCATCTCGTACGTACATAAAAATCGCAAGAAGGCTTTATGATCGAAGTATGCATACGCCCAACTTTGCTCGTTGCATTATAAGTTCGATGCTTTACGCGCGATAATTAGATTCGTAATAGACATTAATATCAGTTTGTATTAAAAGGGCAACGAGCCGTAACAAGGTGTTCGTGTTCCTTAAGCAATTCAATATATAAGTTTAACAAACGTTTCGGTCACATATAGGATCATCTTCAGTGTCGAAATTAACAATACTTTGTCATCGGTTTGACAATTACAAAATTAAACAAATGTCATAACTAAAATTAGCGCACGTTTATGTGTTCGTGATTGATACGTCATGCTGAAATAATGATATACAAATTAAAACCGTGTGTTTAAAACAGATGAATAAATTATATACATACTTGAGAGATCGTATCCTTTATCGTGAAGTCGAGTTAACAATTTCGGTATGTGCTCTGGTACATGTCGACCACGAAAGAGAGAGATATGTCTCTGTATATAAGAATATAAGCTGAGGAAAGAGAACATGGAAGGGGAAACACGGAGGGAAGGGAGAGTGAGAACCGATACTAAGTAGGAAACAACCCTAACAGCACGTTATATTGCAGCAATATTGCCACATGGCACTTGCAGCGTAAAATTGCAGCAACATTGCAGCAATATTGCCACATTGCTCATGCAATGTAAAATTGCAGCAACATTGCAGCAATATTGAAATACAATATTGTGGCAATCTTGCAGCAATATTGCTGCAAGGTGGCACTGCAACATATTAAAAGACATATATATATATATATATATATATATATAGGATCATTTCCTTTTCTAGTGTACTTTCGAGGAAAAATCGGCATCAAAATCGGTGACCCACCCCCGCAACCTTTGGTCGAAAAGTAATGGATCTGCCCATATATATATATATATATATATATATATATATATATATATATATATATATATATATATATATATATATATATATATATATATATATATGGGCAGATCCATTACTTTTCGACCAAAGGTTGCGGGGGTGGGTCACCGATTTTGATGCCGATTTTTTCCTCGAAAGTACACTAGAAAAGGAAATGATCCTGAAAATTTGAGCCCGATTCGATCAAATCCGGCCGCTGGAGAATTTTTTGAATTTTGAAAAAAGTTGATTTTTCAGTCATTTTCAAAAATTTATATCTCAGCTTCTATATAACTTAGAGACTCGTTTGAGGCGGCGTTCTTTTCTGTAAACCCTCTACTTTTAAGGAAAAAATTAGTCATTGGTTTACACTCAAGTCCGGCTTCACGGCGAGCTGCTAACTAAACCACTGTTTTAGAGAAATTTTGCTTATTTTTGAAATGCTGTCATATCTACAGTTTTCGAAGTAGAGGGTTGATCAGCAGCTGATATTTTTTGTTCAGGTATACTCTGAAGAAATCTACCCACTTTTTACTTGATTGCTTCTATTTTGTTAAGTTATGGCTATCTAAAGCCGATCGATTTTCGAAAAATCGCCATTTTCAGATAGCCAGAACTTTTTTCTTTCAACTCGAAATCCTTTGAAATTTTTAGGGAATATACTTCATTATATCCTTAAACAACCCTGAAAATTTCAATTTTGGAATAGAAGTGGTTTCCGAGTTATGAAGTTTTGCTAAAATGTCAACTTTTTGATTTAATATGACATTTTTTGTGGTTTTATCATCAATTTTGTAAATTTAATGTAAATAATTGATATTTTTTGGAAAATATATTCGAAAATAAGGAGCAAAACGGATTGTTTGAGAAAATTGAGGGAAAAAATTAATATTTTTTATTTTGATTTATTTGTTTAAAATTTTTAAAAAGTAAATATTTGTTCATTTTTTTAAATAATATGTTGAATGACTAAGAATGGTCTCCTTAAATTAAATTTTTCAATAGACTGGCGGTAAATTATGAGCAAAATATAATTTGCTAAACATGACATGATAGTTCTCAAATACTTTGGAAATTTGTATTCAACATATTATTAAAAGAAATGAACAAATATTTACTTTTTAAAAATTTTAAACAAATAAATCAAAATAAAAAATATTAATTTTTTCCCTCAATTTTCTCAAACAATCCGTTTTGCTCCTTATTTTCGAATATATTTTCCGAAAAATATCAATTATTTACATTAAATTTACAAAATTGATGATAAAACCACAAAAAATGTTATATTAAATCGAAAAGTTGACATTTTAAAAACTTCATAACTCGGAAACCACTTCTATTCCAAAATTGAAATTTTCAGGGTTGTTTAAGGATATAATAAAGTATATTCCCTGAAAATTTCAAAGGATTTCGAGTTGAAAGAAAAAAGTTCTGGCTATCTGAAAATGGCGATTTTTCGAAAATTGATCGGATTTAGATGGCCATAACTTAACGAAATAGAAGCAATCAAGTAAAATGTGGGTAGATTTCTTCAGAGTATACCTGAACAAAAAATATCAGCTGCTGATCAACCCTCTACTTCGAAAACTGTAGATATGACAGCATTTCAAAAATAAGCAAAATTTCTCTAAAACAGTGGTTTAGTTAGCAGCTCGCCGTGAAGCCGGACTTGAGTGTAAACCAATGACTTATTTTTTCCTTAAAAGTAGAGGGTTTACAGAAAAGAATGCGGCCTCAAACGAGTCTCTAAGTTATATAGAAGCTGAGATATAAATTTTTGAAAATGACTGAAAAATCAACTTTTTTCAAAATTCAAAAAATTCTCCAGCGGCCGGATTTGATCGAATCGGGCTCAAATTTTCAGGATCATTTCCTTTTCTAGTGTACTTTCGAGGAAAAAATCGGCATCAAAATCGGTGACCCACCCCCGCAACCTTTGGTCGAAAAGTAATGGATCTGCCCATATATATATATATATATATATGGGGCAAAATTTGTCAACCGGGACACCGGCCTGCCCATAATTGTTTTCATCGCAGAAAAACGACCTTGCGCCTAGAGGTAGCTATGGGTAAGAGCTATCGAAAGCCGTGTGCAATTTTGCAGAATTCAAAATGGCGGTCCTAAGATGGCGCTCCAAAGTGCCAAAAATCTCTTCGTTCTCATATGAACCTTGGATCTTTAGCTCATTCATGATTAAAACAGCTCTAAAATGACCTGCGTTGGAGTTAATAGTAGGTTGACCACGAATCAGTAGCTGGGTGATCGAAATTTGGGATGGTAATTCAATATGGTGGCCAGAAACTTCATTTACGCACCGCAAACTACTGACAATTGACCGGATCTACTTGAAAATGGTTGTGCGAGTGGTTCATGGACTGTATATGACAAATCCGATCCCAAAGAAGCAAAATCCAAAATGGCGATGATCGGAATCCAAGATAGTGATCCAATATGGCGTTCGATCCACTCTGTATTGTAAATCACTGGAAATTCAGCAGATCCACTCAAAATTCGACTTCTATGAAACTGGATTCATAAAAATGGATTTGACACCTAGGGAAAAACCCTTATACACTAAATTTCTTAATAATAATCGAAGTCTTCCACCATTTCGTTTTCTTCGTCTCGAACTTTGAAAGAATTGATATCAGATTTGTTATGAGCAGCCCCAAAAATCTCCGAGTGAAAATTTTAGTCGGAATTTGTGGGAAAGAAAATTGACAATCCGATCAATATAGGGGAAAGAATAATACAACAAGTCCTTGCAACTATGTAAAGTTATGATAGATGAAATGATTAATGTATCATCAATGAGATTCAACTGAAGCCATTGTAAGATTACAGTTGACGTTTGATTTCAAGATTGCAGATTGTTCCGATTGCAAAGTATTATCCGAATACTAATAAAAGAAGTACGATGGATAACGGTTAATTAAGTTATTATTTAGTTTATTAAGTGATGAATGATGATAAGTGATTATCGAGATCCATCGATATTGCCGGATTGAACCTTATCAATTTTGAAGACATAATTTTCGAAATGGTGGAAGACTTCGATTATTATTAAGAAATTTAGTGTATAAGGGTTTTTCCCTAGGTGTCAAATCCATTTTTATGAATCCAGTTTCATAGAAGTCGAATTTTGAGTGGATCTGCTGAATTTCCAGTGATTTACAATACAGAGTGGATTGAACGCCATATTGGATCACTATCTTGGATTCCGATCATCGCCATTTTGGATTTTGCTTCTTTGGGATCGGATTTGTCATATACAGTCCATGAACCACTCGCACAACCATTTTCAAGTAGATCCGGTCAATTGTCAGTAGTTTGCGGTGCGTAAATGAAGTTTCTGGCCACCATATTGAATTACCATCCCAAATTTCGATCACCCAGCTACTGATTCGTGGTCAACCTACTATTAACTCCAACGCAGGTCATTTTAGAGCTGTTTTATCATGAATGAGCTAAAGATCCAAGGTTCATGTGAGAACGAAGAGATTTTTGGCACTTTGAAGCGCTATCTTGGGACCGCCATTTTGAATTCTGCAAAGTTGCACACGGCTTTCGATAGCTCTTACCCATAGCTACCTCTAGGCGCAAGGTCGTTTTTCTGCGATAAAAACAATTATGGGCAGGCCGGTGTCCCGGTTGACAAATTTTGCCCCATATATATATATATATATATATATATATATATATATATATATATATATATATATATACATATAATGTACATGCATATAATGTACATAGAAGCAGTACGTAAATGCATTCTACTGAATTGGTACATATAATAGATAAAGGCTGCGGTCCACTTGACGCTACAAATGCTTTGGAGCGTTCTTCTTCTCCTTCTTTCTTCATTGAAAGAAAAAGAGAAGAGGAATGCTTCGAAGCATTTGTAGCGTCAAGTGGACCGCAGCCATAATGTCAATATTAAAAATTTGTGCAGCTATATATATATATATATATATATATGATGTGTGAAAATAGTTATATATATATATATATATATATATATATATATGATGTGTGAAAATAGTTATTTGTGTAACAAGTGCGGGAAGTTGAGAATTGGACACGAGTGCGGAGTGGACGCACAAGCCTTCGGCTCGTGCGTCCACTCCGCACTTGTGTCCAATTCTCAACTTCCCGCACTTGTTACACACCCTATTTTATATTACAAAGTGCGTGGAAAGTGGCCTATTGTGCACGCGCCATCTGTGCGACGGATGGCCGATTTCGCACGCGCGAGAGATTTCTCACTCGAGGCCGTGCGGGAATGAGATATTCCCGCACGGGTTCGAGTGGGGAATTTCTCGCGTGGGGAATTGGCTATTTGTCGTACAGATGGCGCGCGCGGAATGGGCCACTTTCCACGCACGTGTGATATAAATATCTTTATATAAAAATATAAAAAGTTAATAGTTCAAAACAATTGTGTCTGTCAAAGTTTAAATAATAAAATTTAAGTAATTAGTAATTTAAGTAATTTTTATTATTAACGTATCACGTATCTAAATTATTATCAGGTAATTAATAAACAAATACATTATATATTTGTATATATATATATATATATATATATATATATATATATATACAGGGTGTTTCTTAAAGACCGCGCACTAACTACATAGCGTTATTCGCGCACGTCAGTGAGCCACGCGCCTGGTAGTGTGCGTGAGCGCTCCGCCGCTACGGCGCGCGGTAGCGCTGTCGATCGGGTAAGTTCGGGGGTAGATCCGACGAAGCTTAACTGATCTATTGCGATTAATCAATTACGCGATTTCCTAAATGTCCATAAATTGTTTCGTACAATATTTATACAAACAATGTCGTAATATTTTTTAAGATTAAAATCTAAAGCCAAATTGATCAAATTTTGTAAGTGCGCACATCAAAATAGTAATATTAATCATTTCGACGTTGAATCAACCTTGAATCGACACTACTCCTGACATGGAGTGACCGATATTGTAAGAATATCAACTTTCTTATCGTTGACATAGGGCTACGTCAATTGTCCTTATCTCATGTTTAAGTATTCTGCGAATGACAATTGACGTAGCCCTACGTCAACTCTCCTTTGTTGAATACTTAAACCTGAACTAGTCACAGTCTTAAAACATATATAACTGGAAATACTTTAACCTGAACTGGTTACAGTCTTAAAACATATTTAACTGAAATAGGGGAGCATTGTCTATTCAGCCCGTTCAACGATCCTCTGTCCGACATCGTTCGATAGAGAAATGTTAATTTTGCGATTGTTACTGTTCATTAGACGTAGTTCTACGTGTTTGCGGCACAGTTGTTACTGTGCCTGTTTGATTTTTTTATTCATAAATTTTTTTTATAGAAATAAAACAAATGTTTTTTATATTTACTTTTTAATATCTTATAGTATCTAACATTTAAAACATAATTAAAGAATATTTTCCTTTTTTCTCAAATCATGTCTTTTAATTTTTATCGATGATTTGGAAGAACTCGATCTTTGTTTGAGTCGCACACGAATCAAACTATCCTCGATGGATATGTCAGAAAGCATAGAATACTCATACAATTTAACTTAGAATGCCCACGCCCTTATGAAAAACACTCAACTTTGATGGTTGACACCCAATTTGAGTGTTAACACTAAGTTAACACTCAAATTTGGGCGTAAGTTTAGTGTTTGTCATCAAAGTTAAGTGTCAACACTTAAATTTAGGTGCAGATTGAGTGTTGACCATTAAGGTTTAAGTAAGTTGTGGGTTTAATCCTCAATGATGAGTGTATATTGAGAGTTTATTCTCAATGATAAGTGTAGGTTGGGGATTAAGCCTCAATGTTTAGTGTAGGTTGGAGATTGATCCTCATCGTTGGATGTTGGTTCGGTGTTAACAGGGTGTTAACCTTTAATGTTCTATGTCGATTTAATCAGTGTCGCCATGATGCCTTTATCGTTGGGTGTCGTTTAAATGTTATTGTGTTAATCTTCGTTAATCTTCGTTAAGTGTCAATTGACGACTTTTATTGGAAAAGTGTTTTAGATAAAAGTTGAAAGGTTTGAGGGGGGCCAATAGACGATCTCATTGGATTTTGGACCCAGAGCCTGTATTAAGCCCAATAAAAATAAATAAAAATAAAAATAAAATATTATAATATATTGTATTGGCAGACATGGATAATGTAAATATTTTATGATTTGAGCATTATAATAATTGCGTTACAATATTAATTTTTTTAGGCTTTTATTTCCATTAAATAGTTACTTTATAACTGTAAAAGTCACAACAAAATTCCTGTTTGTAATTTGACAATTTCAAAAACTAAAATATTATATAATAGGTACATTTTCAGTACTACATTCGCTCATTTATTAAACAAGAAGTTAAATTAAGCAACTAATTAAATTATTAATATTAAATATTTATACAATAAGATATTTGTATTTACATTTAGCAAAATAAAAAATAAGTTCAATTATGACAATAAATATTAATAATTAAACTTATTAAAAATTACAAAATTTGTTCAGATATTGCGCTCAAATTTTTTTCGCGTTTTACAACGCCCGATCGTTTCACATTAGATGGCGCGACGCGCGAGTCGCCACTCTCAAAGAGCCCCCGCCTCTTTCCTCACTCGTTAGGTGTCATAGCCGCACTTGCTTGCGTTTCTTCGAACGTGTCGAGTCCGTTACCTCTTTCTTGACGGATTGATCGTTGCGGCTCGTGTTCTGGAGACCAACCGAACGAGAGTCGGATGACCAGGGAGAGCTGCGGCAGCTAGCGTCCGAGAGGGAGGATCGAGGCGAGGAGTCCGGTTCAACGAGTGGAGTCCTTAAGAAATTCTCATTGGGACGCCATATTTGTTACTTTCATTTGAGGGTTTATATTTTATACCGTCATTTTTAAGGATTAACCATTAATTGAAGGTTAACCATCATCCAAAGAAAAACCCTTAAAGTTGGGTGTGATTTCGAACCGCCAATTGAAGATTAACCTTCAAATGATGGTTAACCTTCAATTGGCGGTCCGAAATCTCACCCAACTTTAAGGGTTTTTCTATGGTGTTTTTTTAACGGTTAACACCAAAAGTTGAGTGTATTTTTCCATAAGGGTGCTACTCGAATAATAAAGCTTACAGAATGCTTGCATGTTAATCTTTGTCCAAAGTCGCTGTACACTTTATGATGTTTTTTTTGTTGCAAGAATTGTATGATTGTTTGTTCTTTTCTCATTATAGCCGTCTCACAGTTAACATATCAATCAATATCTAAAAAATGATTTTTCGAAACTTCAAATATTGTTATATTTTTTATTTTTCGTTTATATTAATTTTACTTACATTTCACAGGGGAACTAAAGATATAGGAACTTATTGCGATATTCCAGTCCTCTCCAATTTGTTGCAAATTTCGCCAATCTATATCAAGTATTCGATTCTTAGAGAAATCGGACATGAATTGCAAGATGCTCGAAGAAGATCAATGTGTGCGTGCGTGCGTGCGTGCGTGCGTGCGTGCGTGCGTGCGTGCGCGCGTGCGTGCGTGCGTGCGTGCGCGCGTGCGTGCGTGCGCGCGTGCGTGCGTGCGTGCGTGCGTGCGTGCGTGCGTGCGTGCGTGCGTGCGTGCGTGCGTGCGTTGCGTGCGTGCGTGCGTGCGTGCGTGCGTGCGTGCGTGCGTGCGTGCGTGCGTGCGTGCGTGCGTGCGTGCGTGCGTGCGTGCGTGCGTGCGTGCGTGCGTGCGTGCGTGCGTGCGTGCGTGCGTGCGTGCGTGCGTGCGTGCGTGCGTGCGTGCGTGCGTGCGTGCGTGCGTGCGTGCGTGCGTGCGTGCGTGCGTGCGTGCGTGCGTGCGTGCGTGCGTGCGTGCGTGCGTGCGTGCGTGCGTGCGTGCGTGCGTGCGTGCGTGCGTGCGTGCGTGCGTGCGTGCGTGCGTGCGTGCGTGCGTGCGTGCGTGCGTGCGTGCGTGCGTGCGTGCGTGCGTGCGTGCGTGCGTGCGTGCGTGCGTGCGTGCGTGCGTGCGTGCGTGCGTGCGTGCGTGCGTGCGTGCGTGCGTGCGTGCGTGCGTGCGTGCGTGCGTGCGTGCGTGCGTGCGTGCGTGCGTGCGTGCGTGCGTGCGTGCGTGCGTGCGTGCGTGCGTGCGTGCGTGCGTGCGTGCGTGCGTGCGTGCGTGCGTGCGTGCGTGCGTGCGTGCGTGCGTGCGTGCGTGCGTGCGTGCGTGCGTGCGTGCGTGCGTGCGTGCGTGCGTGCGTGCGTGCGTGCGTGCGTGCGTGCGTGCGTGCGTGCGTGCGTGCGTGCGTGCGTGCGTGCGTGCGTGCGTGCGTGCGTGCGTGCGTGCGTGCGTGCGTGCGTGCGTGCGTGCGTGCGTGCGTGCGTGCGTGCGTGCGTGCGTGCGTGCGTGCGTGCGTGCGTGCGTGCGTGCGTGCGTGCGTGCGTGCGTGCGTGCGTGCGTGCGTGCGTGCGTGCGTGCGTGCGTGCGTGCGTGCGTGCGTGCGTGCGTGCGTGCGTGCGTGCGTGCGTGCGTGCGTGCGTGCGTGCGTGCGTGCGTGCGTGCGTGCGTGCGTGCGTGCGTGCGTGCGTGCGTGCGTGCGTGCGTGCGTGCGTGCGTGCGTGCGTGCGTGCGTGCGTGCGTGCGTGCGTGCGTGCGTGCGTGCGTGCGTGCGTGCGTGCGTGCGTGCGTGCGTGCGTGCGTGCGTGCGTGCGTGCGTGCGTGCGTGCGTGCGTGCGTGCGTGCGTGCGTGCGTGCGTGCGTGCGTGCGTGCGTGCGTGCGTGCGTGCGTGCGTGCGTGCGTGCGTGCGTGCGTGCGTGCGTGCGTGCGTGCGTGCGTGCGTGCGTGCGTGCGTGCGTGCGTGCGTGCGTGCGTGCGTGCGTGCGTGCGTGCGTGCGTGCGTGCGTGCGTGCGTGCGTGCGTGCGTGCGTGCGTGCGTGCGTGCGTGCGTGCGTGCGTGCGTGCGTGCGTGCGTGCGTGCGTGCGTGCGTGCGTGCGTGCGTGCGTGCGTGCGTGCGTGCGTGCGTGCGTGCGTGCGTGCGTGCGTGCGTGCGTGCGTGCGTGCGTGCGTGCGTGCGTGCGTGCGTGCGTGCGTGCGTGCGTGCGTGCGTGCGTGCGTGCGTGCGTGCGTGCGTGCGTGCGTGCGTGCGTGCGTGCGTGCGTGCGTGCGTGCGTGCGTGCGTGCGTGCGTGCGTGCGTGCGTGCGTGCGTGCGTGCGTGCGTGCGTGCGTGCGTGCGTGCGTGCGTGCGTGCGTGCGTGCGTGCGTGCGTGCGTGCGTGCGTGCGTGCGTGCGTGCGTGCGTGCGTGCGTGCGTGCGTGCGTGCGTGCGTGCGTGCGTGCGTGCGTGCGTGCGTGCGTGCGTGCGTGCGTGCGTGCGTGCGTGCGTGGGTGTGTGTGTGTGTGTGTGTTATGCGTATATATAGGGATGTGAGTGCATGAATACATGTATGCGCAAAATTAAAGATTTTTTTATCTTATAAACCATGCTTATTATTTTGTAGATCCTCTTCAGTATTTTTATCGCTGATTTTTATTTGGATTTTTTTACTTAAAAAAATTAAGTTATACGTACTGTTCTATCACAAAATTCAATGCAGCGTTTACTAAAAGAAATTTAGCTAAACTTTCAAACGCTACTATATTGAAACGGTAACAAATAGAGAGTTCAGTCGGGATTTTTCATAAAGGGGACTCCTTAAGCTTTAAAATGAGATGTCATTTATTAGTCTACGATTAATAGTTTTGAAGATCTAAACGTTCAAAGTGAGACATGTTTTCGTTGAATCTACAAGAAATTTTGCGAAACTTTAAAACGCTACTATAACGAAACGGAAAGAAATAGAGAGTTCGGTCTGGATTTTTTATAAAGTGGACTTCTTAAGCTTTAAAATGAGATGTCATTTATTACTTTACGATTATTAGTTGCAAAGATCTAAACGTTCAAAGTGAGACATGTTTTCGTTGAATCTACAAGAAATTTTGCGAAACTTTAAAATGCTACTATAACGAAACGGAAAGAAATAGAGAGTTTGGTCTGGATTTTTCATAAAGAGGACGTCTTAAGCTTTAAAATGAGATGTTATTTATTACTCTACGATTATTAGTTGCGAAGATCTAAACGTTCAAAGTGAGACATGTTTTCGTTGAATCTACAAGAAATTTTGCTAAACATTAAAATGCTACTATAACGAAACGAAAAGAAATAGAGAGTTCGGGATGGATTTATCATAAATGGGACTTCTTAAGCTTTAAAATGAGATGTCATTTATTACTTTACGATTCCTAGTTTCGAAGATCTAAACGTTCAAAGTGTGACATATTTTCGTTGCATCGTTACATCCGTGGATACCCCCATACCGCGGAGAAAGACGTAGTTCTACGTCAAAATATATGAAATCTTTAAATTACGCCAACTATAAAGAGAATATATATATTGCTTTAAAAAATAATTGTTTAGTGCAACTACTCTTAAAAAATAAAACAAAATTGTATTACCTAACTCAATCCAAGTGGTATGTATTTTTGTATTCCTGAGGATCTTTCTATCAAGTGATAGTAATTTTAATTTTTCTTGATAAAATTATGATATTACAAAGAATTATTTTAATCGCAAAGAATTAAAGAGGTAACATTATAAAATAAAAATATTTAATTAAAATAAAATAAATAAATTTTTCTTGTAAAAAACTTGGCGCTGCTTTTTTAAGGCTCCTGGGTAGTCACCGCGGCCATTGAATTTCTTGCTATTGAGGCGAGAAATTACCCTATATTTTACCGGTTGCGGCAAATTCCGAAATAAAAAGACATTTCAATTAAAAAATCACTATAGATCGTTTCAGAACACTTCTAAAATTGACCGGGGACTATTCTTTTCCCTCAACAATAAACAAACTACCATAAAACGAAGCCTAAACATACGGGAAAACAAGCCGTTTGACGACTATCAAAAAGAGTGGAAAATGTTCTTCCACATACCTATGTATTCCTTGCAAATCTTACTTCTCGGTCAATTTTACGAGTTTCATGAATACGTTAAACGTTATAGCACAAGTACAGAGCAAATAATAAAGAAATTAAACGCAACACAAAATAGGTTGTCAACATGTCACAAAGGACAGAATTCTCCATTGGAGAGAGTTCTTATTTCTGCCGCGACGGTACGTGCAACGCAGAGTTCTCGGCTCAGGGACCAGTACCCCTATTCTGTAACTCGTAACGACAGTGTCGGTATCGTTACGTTGTCGTTGCGCAGGTATGCTATATGAAAAAAAAGCTGCGCAACGACGATATAACGATACCGACACTGTCGTTAGAGTTACAGAATAGGGCTACAGGAGCCTCAAGGGGATGCTGGAGTCGTTTGTTTTACCAACATTTTTTGTCGGCACGTAGCGTCGTATTAATTTGACAGAATTAAAAATCCTTCTCCAGAATTGCAGTACATACATTAATGATTCAGGGAAACTCCGATTTTATATAGAAAGCGAGAAAAAATTACGAAAGTACAGATTTCCTTATCCTACTTTTATCCCAATATGGCGTCTCGAGTTGCGGTGAGCTCGTCACAAGATGTATTTCATATAAGAGATATACCATTGGTACGAACGCGAAAACAAGTTCCCCTGAATTGCACAACAAGAAAAACATCGATAAACCCCCAAATCAAGATTTGAAAACGTAATATAAAAGTATAATGTCAATGATGTGTATCGTGCGTATGTATGCGTGCAATGTAGCGTGCTATCCTTGTCTATATCTTTGTCTATACAAGGACAGATATAGTCGATAACATAGAAAATGGTAATTTTGTCGGTTATATAGACGGCTCCAGCATCTCCTTAAGGTCAATCTAGACAAACTTGCATAGGTGCATAAGCATATGCATAAAGAGATGGATTGGTCTATTTCCTTTTGCACATATATATGAACCAATCAATTTCTTACGCTTATGTTTATGCGCTATGCTGTCTGGATAGACCTTAAAAAAACAGCGCCAAGTTTTTTACAAGAAAAATTTATTTATTTTATTTTAATTAAATATTTTTATTTTATAATGTTACCTCTTTAATTCTTTGTGATTAAAATGATTTTTTGTAATATTATAATTTTATCAAGGAGAATTAAAACTACTATCACTTGGGTCGATAGAAAGACCCTCAAGAATACAAAGATACATACCACTTGGGTTGAGTTAGGTAATACAATTTTGTTTTATTTTTTAAGAGTAGTTGCACTACACAATTATTTTTCAAAGCAATATATATATATTCTCTTTATAGTTAGCGTAATTTAAAGATTTCATATATTTTTTTGATATATATTCTCTTTGCAATTGGCACACTTTAAAGATTTCACATCTTTTTTTGAAATACATATCACTTAAAATTGAATTAGGTAACGCAATTTTGTGAATTATTTTGTTAGAAAGAAATAAAACTACTATACATATCACTTGGGTTGAGTTAGGTAACGCAATTTTGTGAATTATTTTATTAGGGTAATGAAGACAAAATTGACTTCAAAGGAACTCTCTTTCTGTCGCTCACCTATCTAAGAATTCTTATAGACAAACCTGCCGTGTTTTCCATTGCTTTTTAAACATAATTAAATTAAATAAAAAAGTTAAATAATTAAAAATAAATATTGAAGACAGAAAGTAAAAATAATTAAAAATAAATATTAAAGAAAAAAAGTAAGAAAGTAAAATATTTTATACAATATAGGCCCTAATTTTATACAATAATGGCACCTATATATACAGGCATTATACTAATTATATGTATAATTGTATTCTTCAGCAGAAAGCTGCTTTGCAACTGCAGTTGTAACGGCGCCAAACAGCAGTGCTGCAATTGGATATAAGTCCGTGATCGGAACTTCGGAAGGCTGTTAATAGACTAAAATAAGGTAGAGAATAACGTAAGTCGCGAAAGGCTATATATTTTACAGTCTTTTACGTCTTACGTTTTTTTATGTATGTTTTACTTTATGTCCACGCTACGACAAACGTCTCGTTTTTTGTCATCAGCCGAACGCTGCCCTTGCGACAACCCAATGCAAAATATTAACCATGTAATATTTAATTGCGGATTGTACTGTAGTAAAGCCTCTTATTTAGTCAAATACATTGAGGAAACCTTTCCTCAATCTCCAAAAGATATTCTCCCATTTTTAAATAATCCCCCTCATCAATTCATCCGTCCTCATCTCCTCGCAACTTGCAAGTCTATGGATTCCCCCCCCCCCTTTAGAAAGAGCCGAAGAGTTTAATCGAAGGATCATGTTAATCGGAGACGGTGAATCGGCTCATATCTGCAGTGAGAAAATAATAATCAATATCGAGTCGAGTCGATTTATTCTGAGTCGAAAAGTCATCGAAAGTTGTGCCATAAATCAATCGAAATCGATGAATATTTCAATTACTTTTCGATATACGTTTTCGACGTCAATTAGACGTCGATTCGATGGGTCATTTCTCGCTGGGTAGCATAGGCTAGTTTAAGAAGTTAATTAATTAAAATAAGATATAATCTAACTAATGCTTTCTGTCAATGTTTTAAATGGTCTCGCTTCTTTAAAAATATAAATAGGAAGATAAATAATTTTGATATAGTGGTAATATATTCCGCGCTGTTTGAACACATTATTATAACGTCCCTAAGAGCAAAAAGTCGACTTTAAGTCGACTTGAAGCCGACTTCTACTGAAACTGACTTAGCAGAAAAGCCGACTTTTTTAAGGACAAAAGTCGACTTCAAGTCGACTTGAAGTCGGCGAACGTCTCAAAAACCGCCAATTAAAAGTCGACTTTCCGTCATGACAAGAAATTGACTTCCCGTCATGACGAAAAGTCGACTTCCCGCCAACTTTTAAAGTCGATAAAATAAACCGCCGCGTACGTCTGGAGGTCAATTGTGTATCTTGAAACGAGGTAAAAATGACAAAAGTTAACAGATTTTATTAGATTTTGATAAATAAAATCATAGATACGCTAATAAATTTCCTCACTTTTGTAATTTTTACCTCATTATTTCAAGATACGCAATCGACCTCTTGCTGGAGGGCTAAAACCGATGCATTTCGATTTTTTTTCATATATAAAATAATTTAATTATCTAAAAAACTGTATAATTACAATCCTAATGTTTTATTCTTAATTACAAAGGCGGCAATATCTGTGCCACTTCTGCGTGCGCGGATTCCGACAGCCACTTCTGGTAAGCTGACAACAGAACTAAAATTAAAACATTCCAGTGTTAATCGCAAACAATATGCAAAATTAGATATATAAATATATATAAAATATATATATATATATATATATATATATATATATATATATATATAAATTTAAAATATCCACAGAATTTTATACTAGACCACTAACATCTATGGACGCACTGCTGAAAAGCTGATGCAAGTGCGAGATGCAAGTGGTAGTGAAGGGTGCGGCCATATTGAATTAAGTCACTATCGGGTGTTCAGTTGCTCATAATGTGCGTTTATCTGCATTCATTATTACAGTACATAACGAAGCAGGCGAATGTTTTTGTGTTAAATATTGGTACATGTTATCAATAAGTTTGTAAGCCATGCCTTCGACGTGTGGCTTACTTGGATGCCGAAATCAAACCACTACTCCTGTAGTATTAAACCCTTTCTTTTGGACATTCTATATATGCCAGACTATTGTATAGAAATCTTGTATAAAACCACTTGTATAGAATCTGTAGTATAGCATATCTTGACTAAAATCAACATGGCGGCAAGCATCACGGCCGAGATGCCTGTCAGCGGTCTAGTATTGTATAGAAGTCTATGATAATAATATCTAAATATTATTTTATAAATTAAAATCTCACAGTTTTTATCCAAACCCCAGATTTTTAGCAGTTTGTCTTTGGACACGACTCCCTGCGACTGCAGCGTTTGTACTATTGCTTGAGTGCGTGGTATCAACCTGAAAAAATCGTATTGAATTGATGTAATCTATTCGATGAATCAACGTAAAATCGAAAGGAGATAGAATAACAATTTACCTAGCCCATGACTTGGTGATGCTCCCAGGTGTCGTCAGCAGTGACGGGACAAATCGTTTCAGCTTAGGGCACACTTGACCTTTCACGAAGAAATACACGAACCACTTGACACCGTCCACGGATGCTCTATACCCATCGATGGTAGTGCCCATCCGGCCTTTCCGAATGTATCAGACACGCAGCAAATAATCTTCCCAGTTCCTTAATTATATCTATAAATGAGAATAATATTCGATCATAATGAAGATTAATATCTTTATAAATAAGTAAGAAAAATATTATAAAGCAAGAATTGTAATAAAAATACCTTGGTGGTGGATCGACCAATGGTTCACTAAGATGGCATAGCATGGGAGCAAATTTCGGCAATCATTCGGGTTCTATCGTGACACCTCTCATGTACATCTTATTCGTTTCGTACACCTCTTGATAAACCACCTATT
Organism: Temnothorax unifasciatus; assembly: GCA_030770225.1. Lineage (NCBI taxonomy): Eukaryota > Metazoa > Arthropoda > Insecta > Hymenoptera > Formicidae > Temnothorax > Temnothorax unifasciatus. Next base: position 119,440 of record JASTWK010000416.1, on the reverse strand, counting down.
CCGGACTGATTTTCCGAAGAAACGCACAAAGAATGCATGAACACAGGTTCCTCCATTTCTAGTGTTCTGAAAGATGGTTCGGAATGGAGAGCTGTCGCATTCAATTTAATTTAATTATCGATGATAATTAACCCTTCGCCTGAAACGTCTTTTTTGGCATCTGTAACCTGTAACGTCGGGTCACTCGTGTCCGACGCCTAAAAAATACTTTAAAGTGTTCTAAAAAAATCTGAAAAAATTCATGTTACCTTATTAACTATCCTACTTTAAGGATCAATCGCTATATTGCCGATTTTTTCATTTGTTTAAACAATATATTTATATAAACAAATAAAAACGTGAAGAATGGACCATTTTTTTCAAAAAATCGTAACTTTGGCAAAAATTAATATATTTTAAAAATTCAAACAGGAAATTAAAGTTTAAGAATAGTACTTTAAAGAAAAAAATATTAGAAATATGTATAAATTAATGGGATACTTAAGTTTTGAGCATCAAAATCACGTTTTTTGAAAGTACGTAAATAGGTACAAATTACAATAAAATACACATTTTATTCATTTTTAATCAATTTTATTCATGAAAATGTAATCAATCATAATTATTTATTACAAAATTATAAAAAAGATAGATCTAAGATAGATAAGCTAGATAGATAGATACTCTAAGACAGATTAATAGATTGATATTTATAGATAACTAAGATTAATCTATCAATTCCCAATAAAAGAACATGAATTTTTAGTAAAAAAAAAACATCCAAATTAAAATAAACATTTTACTCACCTGCTATTTTTAATCAACGTAACGTGTAACGTCGAATCACTCGTGCACTTTCAAAATTTCGTCTGGCTCTCACAACGGCTGTTTACGCACTAGACCGTCGGCGCTTGGGGAGCTAGTAGCTTAGTAGTATACAATTTTTTTCAGTATAGTTTGGTCCTGCCCCCCCCCCCCTCCCTTCGAGCTACAGGGGACAGTCACTTTCGCCAGGGCACGAGTGACCCGACGTTACAGGCGAAGGGTTAATAACACACCATACCTAACCTGTAAGCATGTTTCCACTTGGTCTTATCCTGATCCTCTTTTACCTCGTCAGGCAAAACCTTTCTCGCGACTTGATCCGCCATACCTGCAAGAACTATCTAGCGTAGCAATTTCGCTTCCATGTCGGTTGGTAACGGCATTCTGTAACAATTCTTGTTGTAAATAACCGTCTCAAACATATTGCAACGTACATACAGTCAAATTCCAGTATTCTGATTTAATCGAGGAAGTCAACAGGAAGACAATGATGACGAGGACTGTGAATGACGACGACGATGACGACGTTTCGTGGCGGTGGTTGATAGCGCGGCGCTTTACGATGTCTTATCATGTCCTGTCTCGCGGCACGTATTCCTCGCACTCGCGTAAGCTCTGCTCCTCCAGCCTCCTCGAGATTCGCCGCCATATTGATGATGCATGACGCGCTGTTTGACTGTTTTCCGTCTTTTTATAAGTCGACTATTTAGAAGTCAACTTTTAGTCGACTCTCCGCCATTTTTAGAAGTCGACTAGAAGTCGACTTGCCGTCGACTTTCCGTCAACTGTGCTCTTAAGGGTATTTATTTTTAAATTTTTCCAAAAATTAGATTTTTTCTTTGAACTATTAATATAAACACATATAAATTTTTAATTAAATTCATTTTTTGTATGTTAATAAACTATATAGATACTAAACTGATTTAAACATTTTTTTGAAAACGCGCCATAGGTGTCTTGAATATATGACGGACGGTGGATGGTGTCCAATCTCTTAACTTGAGGATCTCTATACTATAGGGTCATTGCTTTGAACGGGATTGGTGCATGCCTAAGAACGTGGCCGCTTGAGATGCGCAAGCAAATCTGCGCGGCTGAGTCGAAAACGAAGGATTGTCCCTACTGTATATCCTTATATTGTGGCAGTAGCATGACGTAGTAGTATACCTTACTTTCTTTCTATTTAGACCATTCATAGTTCCTATGTTCATTCCAATATTCAGTGCAGAAAATCTGACAGTGACTATCGGAGCACGTGGCAGAGCCACTATAAATTCGATGAACAAATTTAATTATATAATACTGTTTATTATCGCAAAAAATGTCTTATGAGATACACTTGGATATGGAAATACGAAAATTGAGACCTGCTGAACTATATACTTTAGGAAGTATATTAAGTATTTCTGATTCATGGAAAAAACTGATGTCTATTGTGCCTAAACAAGGAAATGTTTCTAAATTTAGTAGTGACCATATCAGGTAATTTACATAATGTTTCGATAAATATTAAGTTTGATTCCTCGATCTCTTTATATATTTTGATAAAATTATATTTATTCGAACTTTTTTTGTAAAAATAAAAATTTGAAAAACAAATCGTCGCTCGGTAATATAAAAACAGTAATTAATTTTTTTTTACAATATTTGTGGAAAATTGGAAATTCATATAAAATTCGTATAATAATCAGCTATTTCCAGCAACTCTGTTGATGCGATCTTTATTGCGTTGGACGTTTCTCAAATGCACACATCGCGTTGTGGACAATAAAAAAACGTCCACACACCGGAAAAATATCTTATTTTGATATTTGGACAATCAGCATCCACAACGCGTCGTTTTTTTTTTCGTTCAGTGAGCGTTTTTCGGTTTTTGAGCGTAACATGTATGTACACACACGCACGCGCGCGCATACACACACACACATACACACACACATATTAACCTCAAATTTTGCGTTTATTGTCTCTGCCGTGCTTATACAACTTTAAGTATTTATATGACAAATTTCCAAATCTTTATATATTCACATAATATTTAAGCTTAATTACCATTAACGTTACAACAAGAATTTATGTGCTATATATAAACCATATTGATAGGCTAAAGACATTTACACTCCCAGATAGCCAAGCCTGCTTTTAGCAAGTTTTACAAACTGTGTGCCGCAAGCTATACTGGCATAATTTTTGCAGTAACAATAAAGCATGATCTGCCGTATCAGATAATGTGCGTAGAAATGAAATAGAACTCTAGCAGAATCTGACATCATAATATGATGCCAGAAATAATGCAAAAACGAAACAGAATATGTCAGCATAGGAACAGTAAAATTTAAGTATTGCGTGTTGATATAATATGTCGACAAGAAGCAGACTAAAATCAAGTATAAAATAACATCAGGTCGTATAGACAGACAATCATCAGAAGTTGAGCATATCAGAGCTTACTGTGAAGGCAGAAACGGAGCAGAAATCGAGCATGCCCTGCCATCTCAGACAGTAACAGCATAAATGCAGCAGAAGTGTCGTATGGTCTAACGTCAGAAAATAATAATAAAACCACAGCACTTACGTATCACGTAAGATTTACTCTTTATGTAAATTTCATCATCGTCATTAAATGGCATCTTTTCTCATACTTAAAATACGATCAAAATATGGTATAAGAACGGTATATATAAATTATGGTACTGCACAACTTGTATCAGTTGTATCGTGGAGTCCATCTTATAATGTGGCATACTTTTGAATTGATAGTATAATTACTGTCATTAATAACAATTCTTCCCACTGAAAATTGTTTACGGTAATATAGGGGAATAAATTATATATATATATATATATATATATATATATATATATATATATATATATATATATATATATATATATATATATATATATATAATAACCAGTACGTTATAATGAGCTACACGGAAAGAATTTTTAAAATATACAAAAGACATTTTACAAACAACGTGATAAAAATTACCAAGCAGATTGGTAAATTTTGAAAAATTATTGAAATTTCCTAGATATATTTTAGTAAAATTAATCAAACATATTTTATATTTTAATGTAATAGATATTAATATCTTTTATTATGGTAAATATTAATCAGAATAGCTTACATAAAATTCTTGGTGGTACATGTTGTCCCACAACTACCATGATTTCAGGGTAAATTTTAAGAAAAAATTCTCTCCGTGTATGTTCTGTTCTAGCTATATTTTTGCCATTATATTGTGACAGCAGACCATGCATCATTTCTACTGTTTTTCTGCTGTTATTAGCTCATATAAGCCATGCCCAATATTTGCTACATTTTTACTATCCATCGTGACTGCATGTTTTGCACGATTTTTGCCACGTTTCTGCGATTACATTGTGGACATCAGCAGAGTGCTGCTAGAAAATGAGCTTAATGAAGACGCAGGGGACAAAAATCTACTCGATAGTCATGCTTGGATCTGCTGGCATACTGTCCGCACTCTGCTAGCATTCTGGTTTAAGCCAAATCTACAATGTTCTTCTACTAATTCTTTCGCTTTCTGTTTTCTGCTTTTAACCTCTTTGCGACTATATCTCGTATTTCGCAATTCCGCAAACGCGTAAGTGCTGGTCTACAACCTTGTTTTAAAGGGTATTTAAGCTCTAAGCCTTAAGAAATTGACTAATCACAATCGAGTATTCTCCTGACATTCCATTGTGATTGGTCAATTTCTTACGGCTTAGAGCTTAAATATCCTTTAAAGCAAGGTTGTAGACCAGCACTAACGCGATGTTTTTTGTTCTCTGTCGCCCAAGATAAAAATTGACGAACTTCAGAAGATACAAGAAACATCACGTTACGCGACGGAATTGCGAAATACGAGATAGTCGCAAAGAGATGAGCAGAAAACAGGAACCAAAGAGCACATTGTAGATTTGACTTTACACTTCCATCAATCGTCGAAAAACAGGCAAAAAGATACCTCTTTAATTATTGTTTTTTTATAGTAATAAATAGCGATTTTTGTTTTCCAAACCAGTTTTACACAAGATATCAATCGAGTGTACTTTTATCAATATCTAATATGAGGAACCTAAACTTAATATTTACCAAAAGCCAAAAGGCATGTAATGTAATTCAATGTATTTTTATCAACATGCGAATAAAGCATCCTAATCTAAATATTTATTATTTTCATTCTAAAGTATTGCTTTGCTAATTTGAGAAATTTTAGGTATAAAGATTTCTTTTCTTATTGCGGTATAATTTTATGTATTCAATATTACTTTATACAGATTTTAAAGTATAAAATAATTTTTCACAACACCTCCACGGAAAGTTCGACTTTCCATGCCTGTAAAGAGGGGCGAAAGCGGCTAATTTTACGCCAGCGGGCGGAAAGTAACCACTTTCCTCCCTGTTTAGCGGGCGGAAAGTAATCACTTTCCGCCCTAGGGAGGAAAGTAAGCCCTGGCTTGAAATTGACCACTCTCGCCTCTCTCTAGGCATGGAAGTCGAACTTTCCGTAAAGGTATTGTGAAAAATATCGTGTGCACATTGGGGCGAAAGCTTTTTCAGACTCGTGTGATTTCTGCCTTCGGCTCAGACGGCAAACTTTACACTCGTCTGAAAAACGCTACTTTCGCTCCTTAATTGGTGCACAATATACTATATATGTTATAAAAAAGTTATAAGTCCTTGTATCTCTTTGAATATTATTAAATTGTGATTGTAGGTATTACATTACATATATTGCAATAGTATTATACATATACATATATTTGTCAAGCTTTATTAATATATAAGAAAAAATAAAGAATACAAGGTCCGTACGATTAGAAATCACTTAAATAACAAAGGATCACTTAACAGTGAACTGCACGCTGAATATTTTTCAGTCTTGAAACATGGCTCTAATTTTGCCGGAACAGTAAATAATTAATCTATATACTTAAATCGATAATCGATTTAACTAATCTATGCTAAATTAAGTCATTATAAATAAACTTAGAGAAATAAAGAACTCGTGTTATATATAGAGTAAAACTATAAGTAATGAATTTTATGATTTTGTGTTTCTTTCTGAATATTAATAAAGCATTCAATATGTTACATAGTTTTATATGCTATGCTTTTCAAGTTATTGAGAAAAGTAAAAATAAAAAGATATTGATTTATAAATGTGCAAAGTAACAGTGCAAAACAGTGCAAAGTATACATATACATTTTATTGATAAAAATTGATACTTCATATTATTTGATAAATAAAAAATAATGTATATATCTATACACACAGGTATCCTCCATTTTTCGAAAGTTTGTTTTTCGCCATCTTGCTTTTACGAAAGACCTACTTTAGTAATACCTGCTTCCGTTAACCGAAAAAGGTCCGAAAAGAATTTTCGCTTTTACAAACAAAAATTTTTCCCATCTAAATTAATGATAATTGCTTCTTTGCTTGATGCCTTTTGGCTCAAAAGAAAGATTTTACAAGAACACTCTACTTTCGGATAATGAGGAAAACTTGTATTAAATGAGAATAATTTTTTCAAATTTTTTCAGATTCGACTGCATACGTCAATTTCAAAATATCGAATATTTTAATTCCAAAAAATTGAAGAAGGAATCTTTATACTTAGCATCATTAAAAGATTTTTAGAAATTAATTGTACTACATTTTTCTTAAGTTACTTGTCATTAATAGATATCGGATTTTTTATATGCAGATTGGTGGAAAAAAGCAATGAATAAGATTAGGTTATTTATAATATCCAACATATTTATACCTAACATACGTTGCAGTATGAATATGTTGGATATTATAAATAACATAATTTTAGTTATTAACTGCTCTTTTCCACCAATCTGCATATAAAAAAATCCGATGTCTAGTCATTAATAATAATTTATATTTTAATTATACATTATTGTAATGATTGCATGATTAGCATTATTGAACAAACGGCACGTAGAGACAAACGCAATGCAGCTCAAATATTTTTGGATGAGTGGAGTACTATGGGGAGGAAGAGACCAACATTAAAATTTTTACTAGAACTTCTTATAAAAGCAGAATTATTTAGGGCCGCTGACTATGTGGCATGTGATATATTAAAACGTAAGGTTGTTTTTTCATAATTTTATATATACAAGGAATGTTATATACTTAAAAAATGCCGACTAATTATATAGAGTTATTCCTTATCAAAAATTGAGTCAAAAAATCTTGAATTATTTTTTTTTTAATGTTTAATAAAACGGTAATTATTAAATAAAACTAATTTTTAATACTGCCATCCTTTAGATAGGCGTACGTCAGTGAGCCTCATACCTGGTACATGAGTGCTCTGCCGCTAAAAATCGTCATACACATTACTATATAGGTGCATTCACTGACGTACACCTGTCTAAAGGACGGCGCTAATTAGATTAAGTTTACTTAATAATTACCGTTTTAAACATTATAGAAAAAAGACGATTCAATACTTTTCAACTCAATTTTTGAAACAGAATAGCGCTATACAATCAGTGGATACTCTTTAAAAAACACCCTGTATATAAAACTTTTTTAGTACATTTAAAAGAATTATAATTATTCTTACTTATTACTTTATTTTTATTATACAGAGGAAAGACCAAAGAGGCCAGATTATGGTCCAGCTGCTTCTATCGATATAAGTGAAGCAGCCATAAATCAATTACTAGATAAGCAAATGCTTCCACAGAATACATTTGCTAATTCTATAATAATAGGATCAAAATCAGAGCTGATATCAAAAATTAATAGAATATGCCCTTCTGAAAAACCTGCAAATGTGCAGGCAGCGCAAAGTTATAAGTATGAAGAATTACCATCTGAAGAATTACCTGTATTTCTTAATAACTGTAAATAACTTATAAAGAAGTGCTTATAATAAAAGGATGTTTGTATTTTAACTGTCTAAAGCAATGGATGTTTGATATTGATCTAGGTTTGTAATTCGTCTATTAAAAAATATATGTACGCAATATAAATAAATGTTATATTTTGATAAATTTGATAAATTAAAGGAGCCATCTCAGATATTTATTTTGTAATTCTTCCACCACCTTCCATTCTTTCCACTCTTATATTTCTATCTTAAAATCTCAGTCATTCCCAAACCTTTTCATCCTAATTTTTCATATCAAAAACCCAGTCTAATTCACAATGCTGCTGTAGAATGGGATACGTAGAACACAGAGAAGTTACTTCTTCGTCATTGGCAATCTTGAATCCGAAGTTTTGAGCTTCTGCACAGTTGTTAGACGAGGTTGCTTTTTCCGCACGTAGTTAGCGTATCCGTTAAGTGCTTCAGTACAGTCGTGTGTCTGTTAGTAATATAAAATAAAGTTTATTAATCGCAATTAAATCGTCCATACAAAACTTTTTAAAAATTTAGTAATTGCCCAGTTTAGAGGCCTCACCTCTAATATCGATAAAATTAATCGACGCGTTTTTGCACGAAACGAAAGAATCTGGCAGAAAAATGTTTAAAGAGGGTATGGAAGATTTAAAGAAGTAAAATTGAGTTTTGGGAACTGTTAGGATAACGAATAAATCTTACGTATTTTTACATATTTTGAGTCGTAGAATTTGAATATGACCATTGTTCGTGTAAATGTAGCGGGGATGAAATGATTGGAGTCCAATGTCAAAGTCCGGTGTGACCGGTAGTTTATTGATCAGCGCACGGTAACTTTGCGTGGGCTTGTAGTTGAGACAGGACACTCATAGAACAAGAAATATAAAAGTTTTAAACTACCGATAGCGCGTTAACGTTGAAACTTCAAACTTCAAAATGCGTGTTTAATTTTCTGAAAAATTTTTTCTTTATTAATTGCAATAGAGCAGATTGATTTTCTTAGTTTTCAGCAATTAAAGTTTTCTTTAAATAACTCTTTCTGTGTTGGTCAAACGACAAAACTTGAAGAGAGAAAAATTGTTCGGAAGGAAATTTCCTATAAGAATAAGCCTTAAAAAATTTTTTTTAATTTTTTTAAATTGCAAAATTGCAAAAAATACGCAAGAAAAAGGCCATTTTTACAGGTTCCCGAAAACTGGGTTAAAAATTATCACATTTAAGCGGACATTCACTCAATGATACCTTTCAGTATGCTGAACAAGTGTGCATAAGGCTCGCCTCCAATTTTTATATGGCTGCCTATTAACAAATTATTTATGCAAATCGGGCGCTTGGCTTTCACGTATAAACGGGTGAACTTATTTTGATGCACTTTATCGGAAATAAAATCTATAAACGATGTCTAGTTTATAAACTTAAAATGAAATTTTTTTTCTAAAATTTGACTATTATTTAAAACAATTTAAATTTTGCATATTAAATATCGGCGTTGTTTATTGGCGTAGAGTAATGCAAATAGCACCATTGGTTTGCGCTTAAAAAATCATGAATTTAAAAAAAAACGTCCCGATACGACCAATAGAAGCCGAGATAATTGACTTTTACATAATTAATGATTACAGCTAAACTATTTCATATTTTTACTTGAAATTTAATGTGAAGGTACTGGACTGAATGCTTTAACGGTGGAATTTTTTTTGCTGCAATTCGACTGCCAGGTTCGGCGAAAAAAAATGTCGAATACAGCGGTTTTAGAGCGAGAGCGCTGGAGCGGACGCAGCAGCGCACGGCGGCTCGACTGCGGCGGCTCGCAGGCGCGCGAGCCGCCGCTGCGTCCGCCAAGCTCGCTTAATTAACAATTACTTTTCTCTGCAACAAAAGCATGTATCCAAACGATTTTTTTTTAATCTGCTTGAAATTTTCCGAATTTTATGATTATCACATTATGAATGTCATATTCTCAGTATTAACGGAGATAAACAAGATATATTAGGAAAAATACGTATTAATTAATAACAAATTATTTTTGTGATATTTTATACTGTATTGTATGTTGTATGTTTTAGGCGCGCGAGCCGCCGCAGTCGAGCCGCCGCGCGCCGCTGCGTCCGCTCCAGCGCTCTCGCTCTAAAACCGCTGTATTCGACATTTTTTTTCGCCGAACCTGGCAGTCGAATTGCAGCAAAAAAAATTCCACCGTTAAAGCACTCACTCCAGTACCTTCACATTAAATTTCAAGTAAAAATATGAAAGAGTTTAGCTGTAATCATTAATTATGTAAAAGTCAATTATCTCGGCTTTTATTGGTCGTATCGGGACGTTTTTTTTTTAATTTATGATTTTTTAAGCGCAAACCAATGGTGCTATTTGCATTACTCTACGCCAATAAACAACGCCGATATTTAATATGCAAAAATTAAATTGTTTTAAATAATAGTCAAATTTAAAAAAAAAATTATTTTAAATTCATAAACTAGACATCGTTACCTTTCATTTTTGATAAAGTGCATCAAAATAAGTTCACCCGTTCAGATGTGAGAACCAAGCGCCCGATTTGCATAAATAATTTGTTAATAGGCAGCCATATAAAAATTGGAGGCGAGCCTTGTGCACACTTGTTCAGCATACTGAAAGATATCATTGAGTAAATGTCCGCTTAAATATGATAATTTTTAACCCAGTTTTTGAGAACCTGTAAAAATGGCCCTTTTGTTGCGTATTTTTTGCAATTTTGCAATTTAAAAAAACTTTAAAAATTTTTTAAGGCTTATTCTTATAGGAAATTTCCTTCCGAACAATTTTCCTCTCTTCAAGTTTTGTCGTTTGACCAACACAGAAGAAGTTATTTAAAGAAAACTATACAGAAACGTTTTTTAAATATATTTTGCAATAAAAAAAGGCGAAGCGGGCCGAGTTGATTCTAGAGACTTTACACACTTGTTACGGGATATCATAAGAATCGATTAAAAAAAGTTCCAGCTTTGCGCCGTAAACTTTAATATTCTTATTTTTTAATAGCCCTGACTCCTTGACTAAAGATGATAAGTTGTATGTCAGAAAATCCTGATAAGAAACGATAGATGTATCGGTTCGGTTAAGTTGTATAAATATCGACGAGATGTCTATCGTTTTAACCTTATAAAAACATATACAAAGTAGAAGGTTTTTAAGCGATTCAATTTATATTCATTGATATACGATAGAAAACGAACCGATTTGCTGCCGTAAAGAAGATGATAAGTTGTATGTCGGAAAATCCTGATAAGAAACGATAGATGTATCGGTTCGGTTAAGTTGTATAAATATCGACGAGATGTCTATCGTTTTAACCTTATAAAAACATACCCAGCGAAGACAACTTAGTCAAAGTGACGTCAATATGACGTCAAAACTGTCGTTTGTCGTCATTGCGTCAAAGGAATAGATCAATATGACGAAAAATTGACACCATGTAGATTGACGTTGTGCGTGATGAAACATTATGGGGAAAGGTGGAAATGAATTTTTAGATAATATAATTGAGTGTTATGCGGGAAAAACTCGATTAATCACGCTGACATCAAAATGACATCAAAATGACATCAAAATGACTACATTACCCATACAGCAAAATATCCCAACGAAAACCACACGTCGCAAGGAAACTTTGTCAGTTATTTTCTTAAAAGGGGTCTCCGACGTTGTTTTGTAGTGTGTATTTCGATTTATATATATTTCAAACGTTTGAAGATCCGTGATCGCGTTTATTATGGTATTCGAAGACCTTATACTGTATGAAAGGTCTTTAATAATATCAAAAATTTCTCATATTTTCTGAAAAATTTTACAAAAATTGGGACTTATAAAAAATTATTAAAAAATATATTTCTCAGATGCTTTCAGAAATAATTGGATAAAGATTTTTAAAATATTTCAGTATCCGTATGTATAAAAATTTTTAATAAATTGCACAGATTTTCTCATATTTAATCAGATTTCTACAGAGAATATATTAGCGAAAGATATTTAATTTTTTTTTCTAAAGAACGTTCCAATTTATATTAAAAAATCTGAAAAATTCTGAATATTCTAAGAAAGTCTAAAAATTTGTATAGAAACTCTGATTAATAATATAAAAAATTCTGATATTTTTCCACCAGGGTTATTAGATTTCGGCAAATAAAATCGTATGTTCTAGTAAATTTTCTCACTTTTATGATTTTCACCTCATTTCAAGATACATAGACCCCGTATCAACACTCTACGTTGATTGGTTGGTTCTAAAAGTAAGAGCCAATGACGTTTGACTACTACTGAGCGGCTTGGCTGCTGAACGCGCTCACTGACGCTCGACGCTCCCATGTAAAAGCATCTTACCGCGTCGCTTCTTGTCGCGCCGTCGCGCACAAGTGTTTCTGACTCCGAGTTCTGCGTGTACGGTAGCCTGCAGCACTGTGTAGCACCTGGGAGAAGCTCATCGAAAAAACGTTTCGTAATAAGTTGATCAGCATTGAAAAACATGGATAGAAGACCAGTAAGTATGAAATGTCTGCATTATTCATTTTTCATACTTATTTGGTAGCACGTAGTAATTGAGGTTAAGTTAGGTTAACCGGTATTCTCCACGTGGATGTAAGTGGATATAGTAATGTATTTGCATGCACATGGCCGGAAAACATGACAAATAATATTAGGAGCTTTCCAACAAGCGACACAAGTCGACACAAACGTCGTTCTATCTTTCTTTTTTTAAATGAATAACAGAGATAAAACAACACTTATGTCGCTTGCTGGAAAGCTCCCATTGTAACATGACATTGATAATATATCTGTGCCTGTTTAGAGTTTGCAAAAAAAAACAAAGAAGGACAATGATAATAACAACGGGAGAAAGTATATAGGATGTTATTAACGGCACACAATAAAAATTGAAATATTGATCTAAATAAATAGGAAGAGTTTATTACCCTAGGGATCCAGATTCTCATTTTGAATATTTATTCAACGCAATCATACACAGGCATAAATATATTACAATGTTATCAATGTCATATTACATGTTATTTGTTATGTTCCAATAGAAAGAGGAAGAGAGACATACTTCTGCGGGCAGATTTGCTATGGTTCCTGAATTCATATAAGAGATATGTTGTTAAATCATAAAGTGTTAAATTAATTTATTGGTAGAATGCAAGGTTGTTGTGAAGAGTTCTTATTGTTGTGCGTTATATTTGTAGCATTAAAGTCATTTATTGAGAGTGCTAAAATTTAGAATATTGTAAGTTGCAGATTATGTAGCCTCTATTATTTTCATAATGTGATAATGCATCTTAATTCTTTCATATGTAGAATCGTCATGAGCGGATCCTGAGAAGGCGAGCTAATATGGAGCATATACGTAGATTGAGATTGCAGTTGCATGAGAGAGAATATGAAGGATCAAGTAACTCGTCTGAAACGTCTTATAATTCAAATGTAGAAGAGGAGATTCTAGGTTTGGAAGAATCGGATGAGGATGTTGATATGCAGAAACAGGAACAATTTGAACAAGAACAGATTGAAGATGGCAGTTGGTCTGAGGATGATATTCCAAGTGATAACAATAATACAGATTGGTCAACAGACGATACACAGAATTCTGTGGCAAATATCATTGATAGTGGCTCAGATGAGTTTGATGAAGATATCTATTTGCGTATGGCCTTGCGATTTTATTTTTTTCATAAGACATGGCAGCAAAGCACTGCCAGGGATTAAAAGTACTTTAGTAAAAGTTTCTTATGATTTGTTGTATGTTCAATATTTTATTTTTTTCATAAGACATGGCAGCAAAGCACTGCCAGGGATTAAAAGTACTTTATTAGTAAAAGTTTCTTATGATTTTTTATATATATAATATTTTATTTTTATCATAAGACATGTAAATTTTTGTTTAATTCTTTTCTAATAGAAATATATGTTCCAATGTAGAAAAATATATACATATATAGCATAATAGTATGATATAGTATGATAAGCAATATGTACCAAAAACGTTTATAAGAAGTTTTTAGTTTATTCGTTAACTAAGTCGATACGCTTAATGTTAATTTAATGCTATATGATTTTAAGTTACCGGTCATAAATTTAAGAACAAAGCTTAAACCTGAATAAAAAACCTTATGCAATATATTTCTGTCTTTATTTGGTCTCTTTTTCAATGTAAATTAGTTTTAATTTGATTTTAGTTTTGCATTTATTACTGTAGAAAAAATTATTTTGATGTTACTTTGACATCAAACAGACATGTCACGTTGACATCAAACAGACATCAAAATGACAGTCATAATCGCCATCAAAGTATGGGACGTTTTGCAGTCATGATGCCATCATTTTGCCATCATTTTGATCACTCCTTTTGACATCATACCTCTCGTCAATTTGATGGCAATTTGACATCACTTTGATTAAGTTGTCTTCGCTGGGTATACAAAGTAGAAGGTTTTCAAACGATTCAATTTATATCATTGATATACGATAGAAAACGAACCGATTTGTTGCCGTAAAGAAGATGATAAGTTGTATGTCGGAAAATCCTGATAAGAAACGATAGATGTATCGGTTCGGTTAAGTTGTATTTGTAAGATTGTCAGTTTGTCAGGATTATTAACGTCTACGAATACGAGTTATACGGGGTGCACGATCGGATAGGAAGGAGAACTAACACGTTTAATACTTTTCACTGTATATATTTCTTCACGTTACATTAGTTCACTACCGATAAAACGCCGGGACGATATTACATAGGCCTGAGCCCTCCGGCACACGACCGATCGCTTCGGACTCTCGTAGACTTCTCTCCTCACGCCCGGACAAGCCAGAACATGCTCGGACTTGTTCACGACCGTTACATTTTAACACGCGCCAGGCATCACTTCATCTCTCGACCAATCACAGCCATCCGCCAGGCTCATTGGCTGACACGGACACACTAACGCCTCTAGTCGATGAGACTACCGCAGCGCTCGTATATTGCAGGCGGCGCCAGTTGCCGGGAAATTTAAACATGCGCCTTTCGATTTCTTACAGTATAAATATCGACGAGATGTCTATCGTTTTAACCTTATAAAAACATATACAAAGTAGAAGGTTTTCAAACGATTCAATTTATATCATTGATATACGATAGAAAACGAACCGATTTGCTGCCGTAAAGAAGATGATAAGTTGTATGTCAGAAAATCCTGATAAGGAACGATAGATGTATCGGTTCGGTTAAGTCATATAAATATCAATAAGATGTCTATCATTTTATTCTTATATATCCGTATTAATGCATACGGTAAAATTATTACCATAAATAACGATACATATTATATCGATTATATAGTATATACGATTGATTCAGGCAATAATTGTACATATAGAAAACGATTCATAACTATAAAATTTGTATAGTTATTTTCTTATTCAAACCTAAAACGATAGAAACCGATTCGATTCAATTAATGTTTTATCTGTCTTCTAAATATGCAACGATCGATAGAACCGATAAGATACGATTAAAAACGATACAGATATAGCGTTTTTAATCGTTTTCTATCGGAGATGGTTACCAGGGAAGGCAAAGACTTAAGGCATAAAACACTGCAAGACAGCCATTCTGCTTAGGCCTACCTCGAGAGACCTCAGTGAAGTTGGCCGGACAACTTCAACGTATCGAACTTTCATTAATTGGAATCGATTGGTGGTCGTTTGGTGGTCTTTGGTAGTCTAGTCCGATCGTTTGGTGGTTAGTCGTTTTCCTGTAAAATAAAAATGAAATTTCCGGTGTGAAATTAGCCGGACAATTTTTATTTTTCAACCAATTTAACTTTTTTATAGCTCATTCGACGCGGAATCGTTTGGTGGTCACGAATATCATCATAAAAACGTTTGGTGGTCAACCGTTTTCCCAGAAAATAGAAAAAATCGTATGCGCACAATGCCGGACATATCACCACTGTGCCATTAGGGTGCTGTCACATGCAGGACGGAATTTCGGAAAACGGAATCTCGGAATCATTCTGATTGGTTAGCCCCATGGAGCACAGTACAAGCCCCATGGGGCTAACCAATCAGAATGATTCCGAGATTCCGTTTTCCGAAATTCCGTCCTGCATGTGACAGCACCCTTAGCCGGAAAAATTGTATTTATCACCCAAATTGACTTTGATAGGGCTCATTCGACGCGGAATCGTTTGGTGGTCACGAATATTATCGTTAAAACGTTTGGTGGTCAATCGTTTTCCTAAAAAAAATAGAAAAAACCGTACGCTCACGCCATTGGTCGTATGACTCCGTGACATTAGTTGGATAAATATTATTTATCAATCAAATTGACTGTGATAGGGCTCATTCGACGCGTAATCGTTTGGTGGTCACGAATATTATCGTTAAAACGTTTGGTGGTCAATCGTTTTCCTAAAAAAATAGAAAAAACCGTATGCGCATAATGCCGGACATATCACTCTGTGCCATTAGTCGGAAAAATTGTATTTATTACCCAAATTGACTTTGATAGGGCTTATTCGATGCGGAATCGTTTGGTGGTCACGAATATCATCATTAAAACGTTTGGTGGTCAACCGTTTTCTCAGAAGATAGAAAAAACTGTACGCTCACGCCATTGGTCGTATGACTCTGTGACATTAGCTCGGTAATTTAATGGAAAAACATTACTTATCAATCAAATTGACTTTCATACGGCTTATTCGACGCGTAATCGTTTGGTGGTCACAAATATCGTCGTTAAAACGTTTGGTAGTCAATCATTTTCTCAGAAAATAGAGAAAACCGTACGCTCACGCCATTGGTCGTATGACTCTGTGACATTAGCTCGGTAATTTGATGGAAAAACATTACTTATCAATCAAATTGACTTTCATACGGCTCATTCGACGCGTAATCGTTTGGTGGTCACGAATATCGTCATTAAAACGTTTGGTGGTTAATCATTTTCCTAAACAATAGAAAAAACCGTACGCTCAAATAATCGTCCTTTGTAAATAATATTTATCCAACTAATGTCACGGAGTCATACGTCCAATGGCGTGAGCGTACGGTTTTTTCTATTGTTTAGGAAAACGATTGACCACCAAACGTTTTAATGACGATATTCGTGACCACCAAACGATTACGCGTCGAATTGGCCCTATCAAAGTCAATTTGAGTGATAAATACAATTTTTTTGACTAATGGCACAAAGGTGATATGTCCGGTATTATGCGCATAAGGTATCTTCTGAGAAAACGGTAGTCCACGTTTTAACGATAATATTCGTGACCACCAAACGATTACGCGTTGAATGAGCCGTATAAAAGTCAATTTGATTGATAAATCATGTTTTTCCATCAAATTACCGAGCTAATGTCACGGAGTCATACGACCAATGGCGTGAGCGTACGGTTTTTTCTATTTTTTTAGGAAAACGATTGACCACCAAACGTTTTAACGATAATATTCGTGACCACCAAACGATTCCGCGTCGAATGAGCCCTATCAAAGTCAATTTGGGTGATAAATACAATTTTTCCGGCTAATGGCACAGTGGTGATATGTCCGGCATTGTGCGCATACGATTTTTTCTATTTTCTGGGAAAACGGTTGACCACCAAACGTTTTTATGATGATATTCGTGACCACCAAACGATTCCGCGTCGAATGAGCTATAAAAAAGTTAAATTGGTTGAAAAATAAAAATTGTCCGGCTAACTTCACACCGGAAATTTCATTTTTATTTTACAGGAAAACGACTAACCACCAAACGATCGGACTAGACTACCAAAGACCACCAAACGACCACCAATCGATTCCAATTAATGAAAGTTCGATACGTTGAAGTTGTCCGGCCAACTTCACTGAGGTCCTCGAGAGCTAGGGCAGGCAGTTCAGTGAACTACTGCACTGACAATGAGTGTCGCTGCACTGCTAAAAAGAACAGCAAACATGACGTAACTTCCGTCTAAAGAAACACTTCAGTGTACACTTCTTGAACTAGTGCAGGCTGTTCAACGAAAAAGAACAAACCTATTACCCAGTGAGAAATGATGATCAAAAAGACATTGAATTGACGTTGAATTGATGCCTTTTTGACACAAAAAACATCGATTCAACGTCAATTCGACATCGATTTGACGAATCATTTCTCACTGGGTAGGCCTGTTCGTTTTCGCTGCACTTCTGAACTAATGCAATAAGTTAGAATGAAAAAACATATATTTTTTTCGTTCTAATTTATCGCACTATGGCTGCGTTCGCTTTGGGCGCTTTCGTGCTGAAAGCGTCAGTCTATCTTTATTACTCATACATGTTGAAAAAAGATGGAGTGATGCTTTCAGCACGAAAGCACCCAAAGCGAACTATGTTGCACTAGTTCAGAAGTGCAGCGAAAACGAACAGACCTATTGATGGAGAGGGGGTAAAAGGTAAAACGGACCGGTAAGGGCTCAGTCACAATGACAAAAATAAGGAATAAGATAAAGGAATAAGGAATAAGGGAATGTCGCATCTCACTTCAGTACACGTACATTAAAGTGAGATGCAACATGCCTTATTCCTTATTCCTTTATCCTATTCCTTATTCCTCTCATTGTGACTGAGCCTTAAAACGCCAGCTTTTATTCGCTGGCTCGCTGTCATCTGACGTCCCTTCGGGTATCGACGCCCTCGCGGCTCTCAACAGTGACAAGACACGCCGCCTAGGCTCAAACCGCTCAAACGACTATTGGTTCGCACTGGCCATATTTGGAGCAGTACTGCTCTGGTAGTGCTCATACTGCTCATACTGCTCATAGGCCATTACCCAAGAAGAAGAAGAAGAAGAAGCTGGCTCGCTGCGTGAAATTGCACCTTCATAGTTGAGAGGCCGTGATGTTTTTAAGAAATAAAATTAACGACTCGTGATGGAAACGGAAGAACTTTATAGCGTCAATATCTCTCCGTTAGTGACGAGCCCATTCGCGATACAATGGTCACCTGATAATCAAATCTCGATAATCACGGAGAAGGGCGTCCATGTACTTGTAAGTTCCATCGCAAAAAGTTGATCTCCGATACTGCATTTATATCGAGAGAGAGATCGAGCAATTTATTTCTGCAATTTACACGATCTTTGAGTTTTATGTATACCTGCATCGTGGTGTTTTTAATATTTTTATGTATAGATGCAAAACACCGGCTAAATAAAGCAACTGAGGTAACCTAACCTAATCTAACCTCGATACTTTGTATTACAGCAGTTGGAACCGTCGCCTATGTCACCGACTCCAGCTTTCAAGTTTACCCGGTCTTTCATATATCCTCCCGACACTTTTCCAGCATGTGCACTTAAAAACGAGGCAGACATCTTGATAGGACATCTGATGCGCAAAGACATTTATTCGCTTCTTATGAATGATGTGATTACGCCGAAATTTGATGGAGCAACTGACAAATTTCCAAGAATAGTAAAGACGGCGTGGTCGCCGAAAAATTTGATCTCTCCAAATCAATGTGTGTTAGCGATATTAAGCTCGGCAGGTGCGGTTGATTTGCTGCATAAAGTTTCTAATAATTGGTATTCCATATGCAACGTTTCATCCCTGCACTTAAAAATGATAGGAAGTGAAATCAAAACTAGTCTTAATATATGTAATTTTCCTAAGAAATTGAATAACCAGAGTGCAAGGATAGCTAAGAGGATAAAGGAATTGCAAGCTTGCTCTATGACGTGGGGTGAACTTTTTAAGACAGGGGAAACTTTCTTTGCATATTTTCCCGTAGCCTATTGTAGTGGCGACATATTGATTTGGAGGGTCCCTAGAATATCAAATTTTACAAAAAGCTTGGAGCTTGTGTTTGTTGGTACAATATATTTAAATGATGCATTAAAAGCCAATGTATTATGTTGGATCACTATTAATGTAAACGAGCATCTGATCATTGTTGGATATTTTGACGGAAGAATACGTGGCATAAAATTAACGGATAGGGATAATATTGTAAAAACAATATCGGTAGAAAAATATGTCGATCCTGATCATGTAGCAGTTAATTATTTGTATATGATTTCTCGAGATAAATCAGATATAAAGATTCTTGCCGCTAAAGGTTCTTTCCTCTTGTTGCTATGCATAAATTCGGCTGGAGAATTGAAAAATATACGACACTTGCGTGTGCAAGAATTCACTATTACAGGTAAGAATTACAGTTGAGAATTATAGCTTACAGTTAAATTTTATATAAATGTACTTTATATTATATAAACGTTTTAATTAATCTTTAAAATATATTAGGATATATTATTTATTGTTATATATATATATATTTTTTTTGTTTTAGGTATAATTCCTATTGTTGCTCAACAATTTCTAATCACCACGCAAGACAGTCATACTTTTGTCGTTGACACACAATCGAACGATTTAGTTAATGTCAGTATTAAAAGTCATTTACCACAGACACGTGTTCAATATTTAGGGCTCGCTTATTCGCCAAATAAAATAATGTTTGCAAATATAACTAGTCCGAATACAGTATACGATCATCTGGTAATGAGGGAACCAAGTACAATGCATATCTTCACTTTAAGAGGTGCAATATGTGATCCACTGTCTATTATTAATAATAGCACAAATCTTGGAAGCATATGGGATTGTATGGAAGTCCTTAGACTAAAAGCTGCGAAGGCAAATGATCCCTGTGCGGTACTTTGTCCAATTCCGAAGAAACTTGAGCCGCTATCGCTCTACAAACTGCAAATATCAATGTGGATGACGGTGATAAGGAGCGTATGCACAACGAAGAAGCCAATGCCGAATATGGATCACGTAAGAGAGTGTAAGATAACGGAAGCGCTCCCGTTAATCTTCCTACATTCCGCTTGTGCGTATCTTGAAAATTTGATAAAGAAAAATACGCTGTCGGAGGATCAAATGTCTGCTGTGTTTCTATTAAGACGATATCTGGAGATATACCAAGGTGTAGATGAAGATACGAAGAACGAAGATATAAATCAACGCATTCGGGAAATATTAAACACGACTACATACTATCCGAATCAGATAGAAAAGTGTAACCTATGTGGCGAAATAATAGACGGATGGCACGTCAGATCGTGTCCGCGGGGCCATAAGTTACCTAGATGTTGCACGACATTGTTGCAGATAACGTTGTTGGAATACCGTGTCTGTCAGATATGCAACCAAATCTTTCACCCGTGCTTGGAAGACATGTACGAAGAACCGCAATGTCAGTTCTGCGATATACCTATTTTACGCAACTCGTATGACTTTGATACAGAAAATTCGGAATTGTACGGAAGGAATTTGTCGCTATCACGAATTGCCGATACCACGGAATCATCAAGAGATCCAGAATTGGAAGAACCATCCGACAAACAAAAACGAAGTAAATGGAATACTTCTCATACGTATTCCGTAATTGTGAATGATGACGACGACGAATCAGGTAGAATTACGGAAAAATGGGAGGAATTTTAATTGTGATATTAGACATTAATACAACACGTACACAGATACGCGCGCGCGCGCGCGTGTGTGTGTGCGTGCGTATATATATATATATATATATATATATATATATATATATATATATATATATATATATATATATATATATATATAATATATAATATATATATAAACGAATATCTACGTTCATACTCGTATTTGTTTTTCTTTTTACAAATAGTTTTATAAATAGATTCTACACAATTGCATATTATTATTGGGATTCTAATTTTGGAACTGGAATCAATATTTATGGATTTTACTTATGTAAAAAACATATGACACAATCAAGGACTTCAGCATTAGTATATACATGTATATTATCATTTTGGATACATTGCTGTATATTTAGTACTTATATTAAACTTATTATTTAAGAATATAATTTTCGGGATACTTTAAAAGTTGTGGGAAGTTGTCTACTTCCTTCTGTGGAATATGATCTAGTCGGACAGGGACGGCTGTTAGCTGTTTGATTTGATTACTAACATTTTTCAACATATCTTCGGGTATTTTTTCATCTGGAAATATATGCAGTCTTTGCATAGTGTACCTCCGTTGCAAGTTTTTCGGCAGTGCTCTGTATACAGCTTTTTCTACAATCTGTTCCAATTATATACAGTTATATAATTAAATTAATAAAATTTTATATTATCGTGCGCTTAGAAATCGCAAGAAATCAATTACCAGAGTTGGATCCTTGTGATGTAATTCCCATGCAAGAGTCCAAGTGGCACCTCCGTGATACGTATTATGATGGAAGTACACACGTTTTCGCCATTCGTCTCCACGTAAGGCGATCTCCTTGCTGTTTATCACTACTACATGATCGCCGCAAGAATCTATATAAAAATTATTAAGTACATATTAATAGTCCACATCAAAGTTTTTTTTTATAATTACGCTTATTACATTTTTTGTCTAAAGATTTGGATTTGCGATGCATAATTAGGTCTATATAATTTTTTATTCTATAATATTTTATACAGTTATATAAATATTTTTGCTCTATGAAAATAATTATAGGAAAAAATCTTATTCTTATTCTTCCATTGTTTTAATCTTATATAGTTTTTCTATACAATATGTGCATAGATAAATGGTCTTTTTCTCCCTATATTAATATTTTCATATAACAATTGCTTTAAGAATACAAAGAAGTTAACGCTTTGTTGTATGGAATTGAACTTATATAAGCGTTCCAAAATAATGAAAACTTGGCCAAATCTGTCAAGAACAGATTTTGAAAGTGTCTGCTACAAATTTTGTCAGCTCAGATAGAATGTCAGCAGAAATATAATGAAATCTGTTAAGGGTTGACAGGAGTCACGGCCAAACTTAGGTGCACTTTATGCACTAAGTGCACTTTAAACCACTTTAACTCCATATTTTATTTATTATAAATTTTTAAGAGCCAAAATGGAAAATTTGGCTCTGTAGTGGGTTGCGGCTGCAAATTTGCTACCAATAGACCTGTTCTTTTCAGTTGAACTTCTGCATGGTTCATCTTTTTTCTTTTTCTTTTCATGTTGGAAAGAAAGAGAAAAGATTAAACTGTGCAAGAAGTTCAACTGAAAAGAACAGGCCTAATCTGTTGTCATACTGCAGGCAGTTTGTTTGTTGGGAGAAAGGAGTTATTACAATACATGATACTTACTCAGTGGATGATATATTGGCTTGTACATTCCCATAAGATAATGTTTTATTACTTCAGCACTCTTGTACGGATCTTGCCATTTTGCATCGTATATGTGCCAAATGCGAGCAAATGTTCCCCAATGCTAAAAATAAATTGGAAACAAATGTAGATTTTGCAAAATTTGCAGTGAATCTAAAGATAGCAAAAACGACAAGGGCTGCATTCCGGTATCCACTACTAGGCTGTTTCGATATTTACTGCAAGTACTGAAAATCTAATATACTACGTTTACGCGAACGTTACTTTTGTAGTAACTTACGATAATTCCTTCGCGTAAACGGAATTTTTCTTCGCGTAAACGGGATTTTGTAGTAACTTGCGATAATTTACTCCGCGTAAACG
Organism: Temnothorax unifasciatus; assembly: GCA_030770225.1. Classification (NCBI taxonomy): domain Eukaryota; kingdom Metazoa; phylum Arthropoda; class Insecta; order Hymenoptera; family Formicidae; genus Temnothorax; species Temnothorax unifasciatus. The sequence goes on along the minus strand of JASTWK010000416.1, from coordinate 96,208 downwards.
AGTGATATATCGTAAGTTACTACAGAAGTAACGCTCGCGTAAACGTAGTATGAGAATCTGCGATACGCATGACGTACGTTATACATTTTCAACATTAACCCAAGCATACTCGAACGTACAAACATTCGCTGATTATAAATAATAAGTACGTAGACATGACTATATTATTGTATGCAATATCAACGAGACACAAACCTGTCCTCGTCGCGCGAGTGACATAATAATTTTTGCAATAAACGTCTTATTCACTTTTATGAAACAATTATTGCAGGTTATATCATATTTCATGCAGTTTGAGGTTAAGGATACAATAGCCTAGCGGGGAGCCGGGGGAGCACACACTTCTGCCCAACGCATAAAGGTGGGTATACACTTAGCGAACGAACAGCAAACGTAAACGTTCGTTGTCATTGGTCGCGTTCAGCAGACCAAAGCCATTCAGTAGCAGTCGAACGTGATTGGCTCTTACTTTTAGACCCAACCAATCAACGCAGAGTGTTAATAAGACAAACTCAACAGTTGTGTCTGCTGAACGCGCCCATTGAGGCTCTCTACACCGGACCGTTTGATACGCGTACCAAGTACTATATCCGTATCAAATCCGTATCAAATCTCGGATTATCCCGGTGTAAACCGAAATTTGATACGAATTTGATACGGATATAGTACTTGGTACGCGTATCAAACGGTCGGTGTAAACTAGGCCATTGGCTGCGTTCTGCCGATACTCCGCTAGCCTAGCAATCGTGAGCAGTCGCTCGTTTCCTCTCCTTTCACCCAATGGATTAAAAGGAGAGGAAACGAGCGACTGCTCACGATTGCTAGGCTAGCGGAGTATCGGCTGAACGCACCCATTATTCAACAGATATAATCAAAAATTTCCAATTGCTACATGCAGCAAACACCGAATCTAGTCGAATTCTAGTATTTGGTGCAATCGACAGAAAAAACAACCAACCTAGGAGCAAAAACGCGAATGTCCGAACGTTCGAATTCGCTGTTTGTTCGCTAGTGTATACCCAGCTTAATGCGTAAGCATAAGAAAATTGATTGGTTTATTTCCTTATGCACATGTGTATGGACCAATCAATTTTCTTATGCTTATGTTTATGCGCTATGCAAGTTTGTCTGGATAGATCTTAAGATGCTCATTGGTCCAGCGGTCTTATGCTACGCTTATGCTAAGGGTGCGTTCGGTTTGGACGCTGTAAGCGCTCACGCTTAGGGCTCAGTCACAATGACAAAAATAAGGAATAAGATAAAGGAATAAGGAATAAGGGAATGTCGCATCTCACTTCAGTACACGTACATTAAAGTGAGATGCAACATGCCTTATTCCTTATTCCTTTATCCTATTCCTTATTCCTCTCATTGTGACTGAGCCCTTATAAGCACTGTTTTCAATCGTTCGATTTGGTATCTGCACGGGGATTCTGTAACTCTTTAACGACAGTTTCGGTAGAGCTCTAGTTTCGGTATCGTTGCGCAGCATTTTTATCATATATAATACATGCGCAACAATATCGAAATAGGCTTTACAGAAAGGTGAGAAGTGATTAGCCACCGCATCGACTTCCGCCATGCAAAACGCGTCGACGCGCTCTTTGTGCGCCAGAGGGACTCTAGTGTCACTTTCAAAGCTCCCTCTTTCTTCTAAGGACTCTAGCGGTGACTAGAGTCCCTCTAATAAGAGTCGCGACACGTGTTGGGTTTTGGCCACTGATATATATACATGGATTGCCGACCGCCTTTGTCGGCAGGACTCAATAGCGTCCCCAAATGGGCGGCCGCCATCTTACCCGGCAATTTGCCTCCGAGCGGGAAATTCAAATAAGTTTAACTGAAACTTACGTTTATGTAACGTTTTTTGCAATTATTAATTAAAAAAATTAGCATTATTAATAAAACAAATTATTAATAAGCTCAAATATTACAAGATTTTGTTTAATAAGACAATAATTCTTTATTCAGATTTTTTAATTCAGAACAAAGATTTCTATTTACGTTGCAATATTACAATCAACTTGTCGTGATTCGAGGTCCATTGTCGTTCACCTATATTAGATTAATTTTTTAAAAATTACCTCAACGTTTAAACAATCAAAATTTGGATTTTACTATAAAGTGATGTCATCACTTTGTACAGCCTAAATTGTATAGTCCTCAGAGGAGGTTGAAGAATGACAGTCACCTGAGAAATGAATCAATTGTAAGTTTCATTATTTTTTATATCAATATGCAAATAATTTGTGAAGAGTGAAAGGTGATGCATGCAAAGAAAGATATAAAATTTTGAAAAGAAGAATATATATAAGAACTCTTTTTATTTCTAAAACAAACATAAACTCTGGATAACATATAAAAATAGAAAAAAGCAAATAATACAAGGTTTCTTTATATCTATATATATATATATATAAATATATAAAAGTTTAAATTATGCAACGCTCCTTATATGTGCAACCAGACCATTTCTCGATTCTTATAGTGTCTAACATTGCGACCAGTTTGACGACTAGTACATATCTTAGTTAAAGCATTCATTCTTATTTCTAAATACTCTTTGATAATTAATTTTGATAATAAAAATACATGTCCAGAGAGTTCTTCAGTCGTATCATCAAATATATAAGTATTTAAATCAGGAAATAGATTATTCCTAGAATCTAATAACAATTCTCTCAATATCTTTGAGTACAACATAGCACCAAATTGAGGCTCAGTTGGAACTTTACCTCTATTGCAATTTATTGCCCTTCTGAACAACTTCTCTGTCGCTAAAGCTAGTGTATATACGCCTAACGATGGAGGTATCAAATTACCCCTGCTTTTAGTTACAATTAATCTCAAAGCATTTTTATGCGATAAATACTCTGTAGCATCATCTGAATAATTAGTTTCAATATTGTTATTTAAGGCCATTGCACGTAACAAAATTTTAGTCATAATCGTAAGGCCGTAAGAAAATAGACCAATCACAGTCAATTATTCTTCTCGCGCTTGAAGAATAATCGAGTGTGATTGGTCTATTTTCTTACGACCTTACGATTATGACTAAAACTTTATTACGTGCAATGGCCTTAAGACTAGGTTCAATATCACAACACATAAGAGCTCCACGACATGTTTCACATTTAATTCTCGTCCAAACCTTACGAACTATATAGCCACATATATAAGCAATAGCATTCTGTGAAAAACCACTCAGTAGTTCTGGCAACTCGCAATTAGTTATCAAATAGTCTACGACGTAGCGTTGTGGGAGAACTTTCATAATGATGATCATGGTCTATAATCCGCCGCGATTTGCAAACTGGAGATGCTGTTGTAGAGTCGAATTGCATGGACGTTAGTCCTGTTTCTGCATTATCTGCAAAATTGTCAATAATATATTGTGATTTTTCTCATTTCATGTATTTTTTCCTCATATATATGTTTATTATTCATCCTTGAATAATCCTTGAATAATCCTTACCAGAATTGTGAAGTGTCTTCATAGTTATGTCGCTAACATTATGAGAGCTTTTTCTTCTTGCTTCATCAACAGGAATTGAATTGATTGTTAACACATTGTGCGATTCATGTGGTACTGAGTTTGTTATAATGTTGCTTTCAGTTGGAGGTGGAATATTTTCCTTAGATGCAAGAAATTCTACAAAAATTAGGAATTACCTTTTTATTATTACAATCATAATTTTTTTCTTAATATTATGATAAAAAAATTAGATAGAAATTATAATAAAATTATTAATGTTTAATTTACCTGAAGTTTCATCCAATAAAGTACAGTCAATGGAAGTGAATATTGTTGGAATACTATTTTCTTTTAATGTCCAATATTTTCCTTTTACTTTTCTTAAACAAGATGCTTCAAAGTGACTTGAACATAAATAACTAGTTTCAGTAGGCCTCCAGTTTAGCATATTCATATTCTCCAACCATTTATTGAGGAGTTCTGGTTTTTCCAGGGGAAACCTAAATAAAATAAATATCGAATAAATATAAATAAAATGTAAAACTGTAGAACTAATGTCAAATAATATAACATTTGAAGAATATACCTGAAGAATGAATAAGGAGATTGATGCGAACGCTTGCGCTTGCATATTACACAGGATCCCGAGGGATCTCCGAAACGAGTTGGAACACTATTACGCTTCAAGCGTACTCTAAATTCAGATCTATCAAAACAGTCCTCAATAAAGTGATCCGAACACAACAAGCTTTCTTTACTGGGTTTCCAATGCTTTAAGGGTATATTGTTAACCCATTGTTCTAGTAGAAATATATCTGCTAAAGGAAATCTGTAAAAGATGGATCATATACAGAATAGAAACAAAATGTTAAATATTGCAATAACTAGTTTTCTTTAGCAATCTAATCTATGAAATGTGAAAAGAATTAATTGACAAACCCGAAAACATAACCTGTAGTTGTCACATTTCATAAATGTTGTGTATAGATTATTCGATTTATACTTACTTATGATATGTTCGCCCACATCCTTTTTTTTGGATGCTTTGGCAAAAACAACATCTCACCATTTCTCAAAATTATTCAATATAAATTTTTTATGCACCTACGCACCTATGCGCACCTGTACGCACCCACCTGACACAGTCACAGTCCACCACGCATGCGCGTACCTTTTGCGTGTAAAATGGCGGACCTTCAATTGGGTACATCGCCAAGAGCCTATCGGCAAATGGCAATCCATGTATATATATCAGTGGTTTTGGCAAAATTCTGCGAGAGAGATAGAGATATACGCCATCTTACTTTAGACAAACGCATGCGCATAACGGTGCTGCGTATGTCACGTATGTCATGTATATATGTATATTCTCTACGTATGAAGTGTTCACCACGTGTTTATCCGAGTTGTATCACTCGAGTTGTAATAATTTTAAAGAACAATTATGAGAATGTGTGAGTGTGCTGCGCTTTTTTGCAATAATTCTTCAAAAAAGGGGTATGTCATGAAAGTGTTTCCCAGAGACCCGGTATTTCACGTATCAATAATATATTGCAGCTAAATATTGAAGATTTGGAATGTAATACAATAAAGAACACTGCTTAGTATATTTTAGTAAATGACATTCCAGAAAGCAACATTATGATAGCAAATCCATGATGGCTATACATAATATTTTTTCTTAATAAGCTTCAATATGTCTTGCTTTTCTAATATAATTTATGAAACTATACAATAAAAATGTTTCGTTTATTATTATATATTCTATTCTCTTTATTTTATAAAGTTTATTATGTATTCTATAATATTTTTTTTTAATACAAGTGTCTTAATACAATAAATTACTATTATTGCAATATTTTCGTTCTTTCTTTTTCCCTTTCTTTTTATTTCCTTACTCAAACTATTGATTCTTCACACATTTGCTATACAGAGAAAATTCTTATGTATGTTTTGCTTTTATTACATATATTTTCAATTTTCTTTGCCACAATTTACTGTTACTGTCATTTCTACAATTCAAATATTGGCGGGAGTTGCCGAAAAATGGCGGACCAATCAAAAGTTACACCCACGTGTCGCGACTCTTATTAGAGGGACTCTAGCGGTGACAGCGCAGCAGCGCCGCGCGGCTGCATACGTGCTTACGTGGTCTCCGGAGTTTATGTCAATCGTGTCAAGACTGTCAAGTCAAGTTGTACGTCGATCGTGCAATCACGGCCAAGAGGCTCCTAGTTGTAGCCACTAGCCAGTTGTAGCTGCGTGAATCTTGAGTACACGAACGAGAATCGTTGGACACGTGCGATTTACGAGCGTCCGCAGCAACCTGTCTAATGTAATCGACGGCGACTGGACGAAAGGGGTGATTTCGATGGACCGCCTATCCGCTATCATTATCGTCACCGACGATTGACATGACGAAGCATACCAATTCGATCATCGACGGCTGAACATCGTGGCGCTTAGCCTCTCGGTAGTAAGTCGTCATGCTCCCGGTTTCAGAGACCGTGCCAATTTAGGGAGACTCGAGCAACAGTGGCGATGTCAGCGATGGCGAACACCGCTGCCGCCGCCGTCGGCGGCAACCCGGAGAACGTCTCCAAGTTCTTGGAGGCCCTGCAGTCGGACCTCAAGGTACTCGCGTCAGAGACCAAGAAGAAGTACCCGCAAATCAAGGAAGTACGTAGCCACGTAGTCATGAGACTGTCATCTGTCTTATCTTAAATCAGTTGGACCTTGAAAGCAAAAGTTTAGTTTCGGTCTTGATTTGGTTTCTCATTAAAGTTTAAACTAAAACTTGAAACTTAAAGATCTGTAACAATCTATATATTCTTCATATAGAATATTTGTATATTCTATGTGGAGTTGTATATTGTAAGTTTAGAAGCTGATAGAGGTATGTGTATCTGTATTCGAGTTATATTGAAAGATATAGAATGTAATAGCTTACGCTATTGTTTATTATAGTAACAATAATGAATTAAAATAATTTCTTTATACTGAAGATAGCATATTGCTGTTTGAACATAGTAGCTATTATAACTTGTATCTGTTACAGTCATGCGAGGAAGGAATCGCTAAGTTGAGAACAGCCTCAAGTAACCCAGGGACACCAATATATTATATTGTAAATCAAATACTTTATCCTCTAGTTCAAGGGTGTGAGAGTAAGGACATAAAAATCATCAAGGTATCAGAAGCTATATTTTATATCCTTAATTTAAAAAAATTAGATCTTATATATCTTGTATATTAATGTTATTATACAAGTTTTTACTGTTTTCCAGTTTTGCCTGGGCATGATGCAGAGGTTAATAACGCAGCAGGCGGTGGATCAGAAAGGTGCTCGATATATTACCGATACTTTGTGGTTGTTGATGGAATCAGGTACAGAGGAAGTTAAAGTTTTGCAGACTGTAACGCTGTTGCTCACAAGTAATGCCGTGGTGCATGGAGATACCTTGGCGAGAGTAAGGATCGATTTATGTATGAATATCTTTTTATCTCTCTTCAATAACATCCTTGATATTTTATTTAAAATTATGTTTTTTCAGAACTTGGTGCTTTGTTTTCGGTTACATTTTACAAAAGACTGTACAACGATAAACACAGCTGGTGCTACTGTAAGGCAATTAGTGTCTTTGGTGTTTGAAAGAGTAGTTGCCGAGGATGAGCTGAATCTTGATCAGCCAGAGTCTGATGAAGTGAATTTAGAGGAACTAAAAATTCCAACAAATCAAGCGCCTAAAGGTCTCGGCCCTTGCGCTGCAGATGCATATTTGATGTTTCAGGTGTTTTTTTTATTTACGTAATGCTTATGTAATTATGTAAATCTATACATAGAATATAATATTATGGTTTATTATTTTGTGTATTTGATTTTAGGATCTAGTACAATTGGTAAATGCCGATCAACCATACTGGCTAATAGGCATTACTGAAATGACTAGAACTTTCGGTTTGGAACTGCTAGAATCGGTTTTAACAAACTTTTCATCGGTCTTTTTTAAGGTAAATGATATGAGAGATTTGTATTTTTAAGAGATAGGAAAATTATTTTAACAAGATCTTTCATATAGTTATGTAAAGATTACATATTACAAAAATATAATTTTTAGCACCCAGAGTTTAGCTTCTTACTGAAGGAGAGAGTGTGTGCACTTGTGATAAAACTGTTTTCGCCTAACATCAAGTATCGTAATTCAGTACCAGCATCTTTGCAACAAGCTACACCTTTAGATAAACCTTACTTTCCTATTAGTATGAGGCTGTTGCGAGTTGTATCGATTTTGATACAGAAATATCATTCCTTATTGGTAAATATTTTTGAATCTACACATAATAATGTACGATATTTATTGTAAGCATAAGTTAAAGTCACATTTCGATGCTTTAGGTGACAGAATGTGAAATATTCTTATCCTTAATTGTGAAGTTTCTGGATCCTGACAAACCTACCTGGCAGAGAGCTTTAGCGTTGGAAGTTTTGCACAAAATGACAGTTCAAGCAGATTTGCTGACAAACTTCTGTGAATGTTATGACTTGAAGCCACACGCTACAAATATTTTTCAAGATATTGTTAATAGCTTAGGCGCATATGTACATAGCCTCTTTGTAAATCCACAAATAATGAGTCAGACAGGTACAGATGTGTTACATCACCGCGGTAAACAGCTGTAAAATTAACACGGCGCGAGACACTACTATGTCTCTTGATAATGTTATTTGCTGTACTTTTAATAGTTCCGTTTATTTCAAAGTCTTTTTGCATGCATAATGTTCAATTCTCCACATTTTTATTACTATCTGAAGTATGTGTATATTCTTCTGGAGTGCTATATGACAGTTCTTTGTTTTTAACAGCAGCAAGTACAACTATGCCTCAAAACACAGGTTCACCATTATTCACAGGAATGCCTATCGGGCCTGGCGTATCGCCTCAACCCGGTTTTTATTCACGCGGTATTTGGTTACCAGTAGTGGCAACATTTACAAGTGGACAAGCTAAGCCAACTTAGTAAGCCAATTTATGATGATATTACATATTTTTCTTGATAACGATGACAGCATTGAAGATTGATGATAACGCACAATTATCTTTCACAGCTTGGAAATGTTGGATAAAGTCGAACCGCCGCAAATACCGATCGGTTATGGAATCAGTATAGCTTATGCATGCTTGTTAGACATTATAAGATCGATCGCATTGGCTATAAATGGATCGAAAGATGATAATGGCGAAACTCAAATTTATCAGTCCAGCGAATCCGAACAAAAACTTCATGTACAATTGATAAACTCTAGTTGGTGCGGTTTATTGGCAGCTCTCAGCCCGTTAATAGATGCCAGGTAGCAGTCTTGCATAAATTATTACTATTTTATATAATATGCAAAAAATATGAGGGCATCTGTGAATTTGCAGCACGGACGAATCGGCAACAGAAAATGTTTTAAAAGCAATTCAAACCTTCGCGTCTCTTTGTGGTCAATTGGATTTGCAAGCACCACGCGATGCCTTTATTACTGCGATATGTAAAGCATCTTTACCACCTAATTACGCCTTGACTGTACTGTACAATGCACCTCAAGGCATACCAACCGCGAGGCAGCAGGACTCGATTCAATACAACTTGACTATGGGTGAACCCGATTATAGGCAACAAGTAGTGGCCGTTGGCACGCCACTACCAACGGCATCGTTACCAATTGGTAGGATAATTCACTTATGCGATCAGTTTTGTACATCTCGCTATTATTCGATTAATCTTTTATCACATTAATTACATTCAGGTGCTCATCAAGGTCCCGTCATGTTGACCGCAAAAAATCTGCAATGCATGCGTGCGCTGTTGTCGTTGGCCCATTGTCACGGTAGCATACTCGGTAGCGCATGGCACTTGGTACTTACTACTCTTCAACATCTTGTTTGGATACTTGGTCTTAAACCTTCTACCGGCGGATCGTTGAAAGCTGGAAGAACCGCAGCTGATCCGAACGCCGTGTTAACGAACGCGGTTATGGCGGATCTACCTGTACTCAGCGCTATGCTTAGTAGATTATTCGAGAGTAGTCAGCATCTTGATGATGTCGCTCTACATCATTTGATAGATGCCCTGTGCAAACTGAGCCACGAGGCTATGGAGCTGGCGTATTCTAATCGTGAACCTTCCCTGTTTGCCGTTGCTAAACTTTTAGAGACAGGTTTAGTTAACTTACCACGTGTGGAAGTACTTTGGAGACCATTAACAAACCATTTATTAGAAGTTTGTCAACATCCGCACATTCGTATGAGAGAATGGGGCGTGGAAGCGATTACGTATCTCGTCAAGATGGCTCTTCAGCATAAATACCCGCAGCCACTTCGCGACAATCAGAAATTGCAAACGCTATTGCTAGGGCCATTGTCCGAGTTATCGTCCGTGCGTCACGGAGACGTTAGACAGCGACAGCTAGAATGCGTTTTGCAAGTGCTTCACGGTGCTGGGGAAACACTGTACCATGGCTGGCCTTTAGTGCTCGGTATTATAGGAGCGGTTTCCGATCATCATGGGGAGGCTTTAGTACGCATAGCTTTCCAATGTTTACAGTTAGTTGTAACCGACTTTCTACCGGTAATGCCTTGGCGATGTCTTCCGCTGTGCGTCGATACAGCTGCTAAATTTGGATCGCAGACACAAGAACTGAACATCTCGCTCACAGCTGTCGGTCTAATGTGGAACATAAGTGACTATTTCTATCAGAACCAAGAAAAATTGTGCGTTTGCTTGCGCGGGGACTCGTCATCAGTATTCCCTGACTTTCCTGGTACAACGAACATGCCACCATTCGATAAACTCTGGATGTGTCTCTACGCAAGACTGGGAGATCTATGCGTCGATTCGCGACCGGCTGTACGCAAATCGGCAAGTCAAACCCTATTCTCCACCATATCCGCACACGGTAGCCTCCTGCATCAACCCACGTGGCAGGCTGTGCTCTGGCAAGTATTGTTTCCACTGCTAGATAAAGTGAGAAGCTTGTCGAACTCAGCTAGCAGCGAAAAGGTCGACACAAGTGGAAACATACTTATTCATCATAGCAGAAATACAGCGCAAAAGCAATGGGCGGAAACGCAGGTTTTAACGTTAAGTGGCGTAGCCAGGGTATTTAATACGAAACGTCAACTGTTGCAAATGTTGGGGGACTTTCCCCGAGCATGGTCATTGCTTCTCGAATTTATTGAGAATTCCGCGCTTAGTAAAAACAACGAGGTATCGTTAGCGGCACTGAAATCATTCCAAGAGATCCTCTTTCAGCCGAAGGGAAGCGACAGTACCGAGGTGATTCAGTCGAACGACTCGGAAGGCTTATGGACGGTGACGTGGCGCGTGTGGCTCAATATTGGAATGGAGAGCACCGCGCCCCCGCAAGAAGGCGACACGGAGCCTTACGTGCCGTCCCAGGCATTCCTAACTGCGCTGATGCATATATTCCCAGGTGTTTTCCAGCACATTAGGAACAAGTTCACCGGACCCGATCTGCAAAAATTATGTATCGTCTTGAAGAATGCGGTGGCTGTTCCGGTGCACGGTGAATCAACGCCGTACATCTTACCGTCGGTGCCTGACGTAGTTCTCACTCACTTGCAAGATGAGGTGCTGCATTCTATGGAGCTCCTGCAAAAGGAAGCGTTAAACGGCCCGGAGAATTTGCGCATGATGATCGTACTGATATTCCTTCAGTTGCTGAGCTTCTCGAAGCTGGCGTGCGAAGCCCCGACCTACGGTAAAATACCCACGAAGCACATCTCCCAGGTCAGGGGTGCGTCCGCTGACTGGGTCACGATGAATTACGTTCCGTTTGGCGAGAAAGCTCTGTCGATGGTCGTGAACTTGTACCAGAAGACTGCGCACGAGATGGCCGTGATCGACGGTCAGGTGTTGAAGTATATCGTGGAAGCGCTGCACGTGCCACTAGCCATGAAATACGCGTGCCCATCCGCGACCACGTGGAAACTGGCCGTGACTAGTCTCTTAGCCGTCCTGCACACCGGGCTGCCGCTCGCCAGAAAATATCCCGAGCAGTTCCAGAGCATGTGGCTCGAGCTCGCGAGCACGCTAGACGATTTCTTGTTCCCTAAAAGGTAAACTGTCACCTCTCTGATGAATTTATAAGGTCTCTGACGGATTCTTTATCTTATTTACTTCGAAAGCATGGTAAGAAGTGAAATTTTGCTCGGTCAATTGCAGTGTACTGAATGTAGAACGGGGTGTAGAGGAGATCCAGGCTGATGAGGCGGTAGATTGCCAAGTTATGGAGTTACTGAGGGACGAAGTGTTACCACATTCTCAGCACATACCTCATCAATTTATACTGAGAGTCGTTATGCTTTTAAATAAAGGTTCCATACATTCGGCTACCACAGCAAATATCGGTACGTGTAATATCTAAACTCTGTTTACGAAAACTGCTCATGAATTGAATATTTCTTCAATGAAAAGGGATGCCGTTTTCTTTCACAGAGAATGGAGCTGAGACAAAGTTACGGGAAGAATTCGCGAAAACTTGCTTCGAGACTTTGTTGCAATTTTCTCTATTAGACGGACTGAACAACGACACGGAAAATAGTCCTAAAAATAGTTCAGAAAGTGACGAGGGTGGAATCGCCGGGCGTTTGGCAGTTACAGCCCTTCTGCACAGATTTCAAGAAGTTCTACGGCGATACATTGAAAGCGAGAGACGCAGTGGAAAGTGCCCTTTGCCTAGGTAATAGTATCGAAGCTTTTTGACAAACTGGAAATTTTAATTTTATTTCAGCGGATCTTTCATTTTGATGAATATTATATATTTAAAATGCAGGTTATTTTAAGTACTTATTATAGAAACCTTTTCTAGGTACAGATTGTCGGAGATATCGTTTGTTCTGAAAGCCGTTGCTACTCTTGTAGTATCGCTCAAAAAAGCGCCTCCCAATAAAGGTGCGTTTTTATTTCCCATTTATTTTGTATGAAGTAACATCGTTATATGTACTTAATAAACGATTGTTTACATATTAGTTGAAAGATCGGTATGGGAGCAGCTGATCGGATTATACCCATGTTTAGTGGAATGCACGATCGCGACTACATCTGGTCAAGTATCTAGGTCCCTGCGGGAAGCTCTGTTACAATATCACGATTTATTGCGGGCGCCAGTTCACAGCACGCCAACCCCGAATGGCGTTTGACCAATACATTCTTTTTTTTTCATCGAGAGCGCGGATTTGCACTAATAGTTAAGATACAGGGTGAGTAATTTGCTTGTGTAACGTTCTGAACGCGTGATGAAATAAATAACGATTTTCCGATTTCGTGTAGAAAAATGAGTTTGCCGCATAATTACGCTTTAATGGTAGAACAAATATCATGTTAAATCTTTTGTTGTAAGCGTGATTTTAGTAATCGTGAAGTAATCTTCTAGATCGCTGCAATTTATTCCGCTCATCTGTCGATATACATATTATTTTTACGACGTTGCAGTACAATAATCAAAATGCGAATAGAGTTTTGTAGATTGACGCTCTTATCATGGGAATTTTATATAAATTTGCGTAATTTTCGCCGTTTTCGACTTCGTGATCATGTCAGGGAGAATAACGAAGAAGAGATCTCTTTACGAGGATCTATCAACTAGCTAGCGCAGTAGCAATGCAAGGAATTTACATTGCAAGATTGTTATACCGATTAAATTAAATTCGAGATAGTTATTAATGACAAATTAGAAATTGAAGTGTTTGAAGTACATTAAATTATGAAAGAGAATTTATTAACTAATAAATATTCTCCAGAGAGTGTAGGAATTATGTGTTCTAATAGCGCAATCGTAGTTTGTTATTTCTATTCCGAGTATACAGGAGGAAACGCTGTATATAGCGGGGAATGTACAAGTCAGCTTTTTTAATCGATGTTGTAAATATTAATATGATATATATGTACACTGAGATGCACATGCGAGGCGATTTTATAAATAACATAAGAATTTTATCATTTACTATTCTTACAAATTACGCGGCGTCGTAAATTATATTATCAAAATGTAAATATAAATCTATATGCAGATTAAATAAAGCTCTTTCTGAGCAGCTATTATTTATGCGTTTCCGTTTCAGATTCCACAATATCCTTGTAAATCATAAATGTTCCTATCTTAAATACTTAGAAAAATTAAATTAAATCGAATATTAACAGGGCATATAATTGTTTTATCTGAAAAATAACATATAATGTATAATGCAATATAATAAATGTCTATTGAATAATGCAAGAGTTATTGGTCTATTAGTGTAGAATTTATTTTAATTTTGTGAATCATTTAGTTGGATGTTCAAAAAATTCTTAGAAAATAGAGTACTAAAAATTAGTTTGTAAAATTCCATGCTCGGTGTTAAATTGAAGATTGCCAGAAAAAAGGAAATGTAAAATTTTATTTCTTGAGAGACATATATTTATAAATAAAATATAATCCAGAGTACACGTACGTATGAGAACGTTCATTATAATATGTAGCATACATGTACAGAGTTTGTCAGCATTACGCTTTTTCTTCATATTGATTAGAGATTAAATTAAACTTAAATGAAAGCTTCAATAACGTGATATTACTGATAATTTCTAAATTACCATATGAGCAGAAAATTTGGGCTATGCAAATTTTATCATTTTTAAAATTTCGGTGGATCTTACTACAGTAAAATTTCAATCATTAATTTTAAAATCATTAAAATTTCAAATCATTAATTAACAAGAGTATTTTGATAATTAAGATATAAAAATTATAACAATTTTTGTTAAAATTGACTCAATTTTTATAATGTTATGAATTGGTAGACAGAAGTTGACAGTAAATGCGCAATATATATCTTGTCTATAATATTTAAATTAGGTGGTATTGTCTATATGTGTAATAGTTGTTTTAACTAGTTCCTTTAATTTCTTTAAATGTAATTTTTTACATGTATACACTTCGATTTACAACAATTAATTCTAGTCATCAATTCATATAACGTATTAATAGCGAGAGCCAGCTTATGTAGCAATAAGCATTTAACGATTTTACTTAATTGCTTTGGTATTTTGTATGCTGTAAAATTAAGAAAATTCAATAACGAAACAACCACAAAGTCTTTGAGGATATAGATCTATAGTAATCTATACTTTAACAGAACTAAACTCTTGCTTAATCTACAAAGTAAATTTAATGTTTTCGTTATATGACGCGTTCACGCGTAAGCATTGTCATCAATAGATATAATATAATACATTTCTCTACTTAATACACATTTTGTGTATCAACGCAGTTATACTTATTTTTTAAATTAAATCTTTTATGCATACATAAATATCGCAATAATTTATCTAGAAAGATGCGCACACAAATAATTTATATGTATACATTATATCAAAATATGTAGAAAGAATAATTATAGTAGATCTCGATACATTTTTATTTATTTCAAAATATCTCACGCATATATTATAAATAAAATACTATCCTATTACAAAGAAGCGGGTCGCAAATTAAATCTTAAAGTTAAAATTAGCAGTATATGCTCGATAGATATGTTGAAGTATTGGAACAAGCAAGTGTACATTTACCGTAAATATGTTATTCGGTTTCTTTGTTGATTTTTTTTCTTTCCTTTTTTTGCCTTAATTCTAAGAACTTTTAATATTTTAATATTAAATATATTTTACCGTTAATTATTGTCTGTCATTTTAGCTTGAAATTTTCTATAATTATTAATAGACATAATTTATACCATAATAATATTAAGATTTTCTATGTCAAGTACGGTGATAAAGGTATAGTCTCATTAATTTATCGAGTAGATGCACGAGAATCATGTGCATGGTAACGATATACATATATCTATATATATGTGTGTGTGTATATATATGTGTACATATATACAGGGCAAAGCATTTAAATTGAGACACTTGGATATCTTGAAAAGAAAGTATTTAAGAAAAAATGTTTTAGGTGAAAATTGTATTGTCTAAAGAGAGAAATAATGGTAAAATCAATTTTCTTAAATGCTTTTTTTTCAAGATATTCAAGTGTCTCAATTTAAATGCCTCACCCTGTATATATACACATATATACATATACATACATATGTATAGGAGTAGTATATATAAGAGTGACACTTATATATCTTAAATAATATATGCAAGTCTTTCATTTCAATTACAGAATGCAACGTACTTAAGATTATCTTTCTCTCTCCTGTTTTAAAATATCACCTATGATTAATTTATTGTCATTATACATTTGGCAATTTTTACTATCTAATAATAAAATATAGGTAAGCACATTGTGTGAGGTTTCAAGAGTTCAGAGAGGAAAGTATTCGAGCTGCTGCACATGCTTTTTTATATATCACTTTAATGCTGTTCCTTTTATAATGAATGAGTAGATTATTAATATCCATGTTATTAGAGAAGTTACATGTGGTAGCGGTATAGATAAATGCGATTGGTAACATTGTATAATAGGTTTTTCTCTTCCTCGTAGAAGGGAGATAATGGGGGGTTGACAATTACTTCAAATCGATTCATTAATATTTGTATAAATACGTTACTAATATCTTTACTCTTTAATAAAGTTTGCAGCTTACTCGAATCTTGATCTCGAGATTGTTCGACCAGTCTCTAGTTTGTAATATTAGGCACTGGGTCTCAATTAAGAACCTCAGCCTTAACGACAGTATTTTAAAACAATCTATGATATATTGTAAGTAACAGCCTTTCTTGAAGAAGCCTTTCTTGTGTGAAATCTATCTCACGACGAACAAGGTGTCGCGCGAAGAGTCAGTTCGAGAGCTCACGTGTTTGTCAATTGGATAATTTGTAATTTCTTCAATAATCGTGACATTCGTACGACAGTTGAAAAATGAAAAATAAATTAAATTGTTTTAATTACAATAAAATCTTAATCTATATAATGATTTACGGAGTATCAAGAAACAAGAATTAAATGTTTGGCTTTCAGTTCTAAAGATTTCATTCAAAAGCAATGATTTGTGAAAATTGACGTGCTTTCGGTTTAATTGTGTCAATTGTAACCGGCGAGAATAAATATGAAATATCCTATCAAAGGTATACAACTGTAACAGATCTTTATTTTACGGAAATAAAAGATAAAAACGCCGAAATAAAAAAGGATCTTTTTGCAAGAATATTATATCTTTAGCTACAAATCGGTAGCTTTTGTTACTATATGTTTTAACAATCGTATCAAATTAAGTTTTTATAAGAAATCAAATATTTATTTTAACAACGTCAATTGGATTTTATTTTTTAGAAGTTTTTAATCTCTTGCCTTAACTTGTCACTCGCTTTGCTACTCGAATTAATAACATCATTAATTAATTTTTGCTAAGACGTAATGAAATATAAATTATCTGCACATCTATTACAACCGTGACAACGGATATAGCCATAAATATTCGCACGTAACATCTTAATATGATAAACAATAAAAACGCTAACATCTTGTGTTGATTAGTGTTTATTAAAATTCATCAAAAATTTTTAGAGAAACTGTGGGGATCAAAGGGTGTATCATGTGATATGTTTGTGCATTTGTGTTCGTGTGTGTAGGTAATAATATATATGTGCACATAGATATGTAGTATTCAAATATACAAGTATAAAGTTTTCCCGGTCAGAGCGCGGGCCGTCAGTTAAATATCAAATTATATATATAATAGTTATATCCAGCTTTTTTTCGCATTTATGTCTTTTGTATGAACTACAAAAGCTGAAAGTGATTATTACTCAGCATGAGAGCTACGGAGTAAGCCACACAAATAGTCGTCCTACGCAGTTTCAATTTTTTTTTTTTTAATAGGATTACAAGAAACTTTTACATTTATTGTCATTAAAATGATCATTCTTTAACCCTTAATTGTTTGTTCAACATTCGTTATTACGGCGGTGTTGCATTTCTTGCCTAGGAGGTGGCAAAATTGCAAATTTACTAAATGTTTTAAATTTTATAGGTAAAATATTGAAAGACGTATAATTTATATTGTCCTCATTACGTTGCTCTTCTATTCTTACATGCATTATGCATGCGAACATTATTTAAACATTTAAGGGTCAAGATGTAACGTTGCTTGCACGTACAACTAGCATCAATTATACCCGCCTTTGTCTTAATCTCGTTTTATAAGACAGCAGAAATAATCTTTTTTCTCGTTTTTTTCCTTTTTTCTTTCACCACAATTTATATAGTTGTGTATCCGTATTAAGAACACAGAAGTATTGTACGCACAATCTTTTTCTTAAGAATAATTATTGTCTTTTGTTTCCAATATACATCGGCACAATATAATACTCATCTTGATGGATAATTATCGAAGAATATACTAGAGCTTCTTACATTAAGTTAATGTACAATGTCAAAATTTGTTACATATAAGTCTTACTAGTTTATTGTCCAAGTACCGTTGTTTAAAAATATATTTAGAAAGAAACGGGGATGCGATTATTTTATTTGGCATAGCTGCAAACATTTACATGCAAACATCCCCGAGAATATTTCGCCGTATTTAAATCGAGTATCGAACCATGCAACGAATATCTCTCTTTCAGTACAATACAACGAACTAATAAAAATAAAACGCATATTTTACAAAATTAAACTAGAATAATCGTAGAATAATGAATAATATGATTTTACATTATATTTATGTAAATTATTTGAATAATAAATATTTAACGTAGAAACAATATTAACAAATCAAAATATACAACAACTTATTATATAATTAAACTGATCTTAGACGGAACGAGTGCTATCACGTGCGCCACAGTTTTTCACTTAACAACATCAAATGTCCGATGTTCTCCAAGTAACGTTTTCTTTCCTGAATAGTATTAAAATTCTGCACGTGGAAGCTGTATAAATGATTCAGTCAATGCAACTGCGCGTTGAATCGCATTTGCGTTTTCGAGTTTTTTCGCAATGTACTCGACGGGCGATTTTCTGGCGTCTACGGCATACTTTTGAAATCCGATTTAATGTTTCAAACAAACTGCGTCTCACTTAACAAAAGATATAAAAAGATTATTATTTTTTTTTTTTGCAAAAAAGACAACTCCGGCGAATGGTTCACTTTTCTGTGAAATTAAACTTATTGAGGTATTTTATTTGAAATAACTGAACAGATTTCTATTCTTTTCGACCTATAAAAGCCAGATTTCAAGAAAGAGAAAGGAGGGAGGGAGGGAGGGAGCGGGGGGGGGGGAGAGAGGAAGAGGGGGAGGGAGAGAGAGAGAGAGAGAGAGAGAGAGAGAGAGAGAGAGAGAGAGAGAGAGAGAGAGAGAGAGAGAGAGAGAGATTGCAATTTTAGGTTTTATATTGCAAGAAAAATTCGTAGTTTTTAGGGGAAGTTTGCTTTTTCTGAGTTTCTCCGATCAAACAATTGTTGTATGTAAATTTAGGAAATCTACTGTAATATTCATATTTTTTCCTCCCTGATGTTTGATGCCTTACAAATTTCAAACGCGGATAAACTTAAAAAGAAAAGTAATAAACATTGCACTTGTGGCAGATGGCAGGTACGCAACAAAGACGGAAAAGAATAAAAAAAAAAATAAAAATAAAAATAAAAATAAAAATGAAAAGTGACTTAATTAATGAAACGAAAAAGAAGCACGTTGACACCAGTAATCGGATATTGCACGGTAGTCAGAGGCCAACCAAACACTAGATAGAAGATCGCTCAAGCGAGAAAAGATGGTCGTAAAGTTTAGACTTGAAAGCAGCGACAGACGTTGCTGATACTACGTCAGTAGGAAGCGAGTTCCAGAAATAGACACCTGCAAGATGGAAGGACTTATGATATGCTTCGGTTCTGTGGATAGGAACATAGAAAGAATGAGGAACAGCAAGACGTGATGACCGCCTAACTTGGGGGTCAAGACCAGTAAAAATTTCAGAGATGTAGGGAGGAGACATGTTATGGGACACTTTGTACATTTCAATGCCCAGAAAGTAAAGGCGTCGATGCTTGACTGTTAACCACTTCAGCCGATGTCGGTAGGGCGTGACATGTTCATCACGCCTTAAATTAAAAATAAAACGAACCGCGCAATTTAAAAGTCTCTGAAGCTTGGTGTTAAGTTCATCAGACACATCGTTGTACACAAGGGAGCAGTAATCTAATAAAGGCCAGATCAAAGTATTCACGAGTTTTACACGCAGATTAAATGATAGGGAATTTTTGTGAAATTTGAGCTTGTGCAATGTAAAATGCACCCTTTTCGAAATGTGCGAGACATGGCTTGTCCAAGATAAATCAGAGCGCATGATGACCCCGAGGTTGCGCGTCTCAGCAACAAATGGGATAGAAGTGCCATTAACAGAAATGAGAGGTAAGTCGCTAAGATTTAAATGCCTAACATGATTCCTGCTTCCAAGAATCAGGACTTTGGATTTCGCGAGATTGAGAGTCAGCCCATTGCACGCGGCGAACTCTGAAATGACACCCACATCGTAAGCAACGAGTTGTAAAGCGACATTCAGTTGACTAAGAGGAGTCGCACGGTAGATCTGCGTATCGTCAGCAAATATGATACGCTCAGTGAACCTAAGGAAGGCGCCAATGTCATTTATAAAGAGAGAGAAAAGGAGAGGACCCAGTACGGATCCTTGCGGAACACCGGATGTGACGGACAGCCAGTCAGAGAACACTCCCTCAAGGTCAACAACAGCCTGAGATCGACCCGTAAGATAAGAAAAGATTAATTTCAGGGCAGAATCAGAAAACCCCAATCGCCTGAGTTTGGTAAGGAGTAAAAGATGACAGACTGTGTCAAAGGCTTTGCTGAAGTCGAAAAGGACGAGTATAAGCACCTCACCTATATCAACAGCGTACATAATGTCATGGAATAATCGAAGTAAGGCTGACTGGGTAGAATAACGCTTGCGATATCCTGACTGCCGAACATCAAGAAGATGATGAGTATCAATAAAGTTCGTGATTTGGCCATGAAGAATCCTTTCGAACAGCTTAGAGAGTTCGCACAAGTTGGCTATGGGCCTCGTGTCTGAGGGAGAAGCCGGAGAGAGAGAGAGAGAGAGAGAGAGAGAGAGAGAGAGAGAGAAGAGAGAGAGAGAGAGAGAGAGAGAGAGAGAGAGAGAGAGAGAGAGAGAGAGAGAGAGAGAGAGAGAGAGAGAGAGAGAGAGAGAGAGAGATTGCAATTTTAGGTTTTATATTGCAAGAAAAATTCGTAGTTTTTAGGGGAAGTTTGCTTTTTCTGAGTTTCTCCGATCAAACAATTGTTGTATGTAAATTTAGGAAATCTACTGTAATATTCATATTTTTTCCTCCCTGATGTTTGATGCCTTACAAATTTCAAACGCGGAGAAACTTAAAATCGACAAAAATATGCCGTTTCATGTCAAATTACTCACTTTGATGCCGTTGCAAAACATCGAATTGCACAAATATATGAAAGAAACGCATGCACATCGTCAATGATATTGACGTGATATGTAAATAAAATGTATTTCATGCATTTAATATTTAATTTCATATTTAATGCTATTTGCGTTAGAGATATGCATGCGATATTCAGGAAATATAACTTTTTGAAACTTTCAACTCAATAGAGATTACATTCAATCCGTTTCTGATACACATTTTCTTTCCTAGAATTCATTTAGGATTAAAACTCTCGATGCGGAAGAGGAGCGCCCTTTCCGCAGCTGGATGTCGAAAGGATTTCTCGACATTAGTCGATATTGGTTTGAAATTTCTGATTTGCACTTACGTATCGTTGACACAAAGATTTAAAGGTTTGCGCGGAGATACAGGTGCTACAAGTTCTTAAAAATGCGCGCGATCTTCGAGATGAGTGTCGTCGCTTATTTTCTTGCAGTCGCAGCTTCGGTGATGACAGCTGCAACCGGCTGCAGCTGCGTCGTCGGTTGCAGAGCAGTCACAAACACTAGTATGCACGCGGCAGTTTTCGGATTTGCATTGTTTCCTCGCAACAATTCGCAGCATACTAAGGTAACATGTATTCTCGCGAAAGAGGTCCGCTCCTCTGCGAAAAAGAAAATGTACACGATCTCAGGTTGTAAAGGCGATAAACTTGTAAAATAATGCGATATAACAACATTTTAATTTAAGAATCCATACAGCATGTATGTCCGAAATCGGGACATAAGATGTCTTAAAGACATCTTTAAGACATCATTAAGACGTCTTATGTTCCGATTTTGGACATGGTGGGGACTTAAGAAACATAGAAGTCGTAAGTCGATTTAAGGAGGTTCAATCGTTACTTGTGAGTCAAAAATGCGATTGAAATAAATGTCATTACAGCGATCCCGAATTATATGCAATATTAGTATAATGAATTGTGGATGCTACTTACGTGCTATATTCTTCGTCAATTATTATTAATGTATAGAATATTAATAAATATATGTCGGGGTATGAGAGCGTCAACGACTCGGGAATCGCTTATTCTACGCTGGGACCTCAACTTTGTGACGATAAAGCCTTCAATCCACACGGTAAAGTCCGATTTTTAAAGTCTTTACACAATCCTTGATGTTTCATCTATCAAATGCTAGTTTTCAAAGTCCTCAAAGTTGGCTGAGTGTGTACTAAACCAGTGATAATCTACCTCGGAGAGACTTTCTCCATAAGGGTATAGACTAAAAGTGGTCAACTTCTGAATAATATTACAAAAAAACTATACGGTCAATATTGCTCAAGTTTTGCGATTATTTGTGTAAAGTGTTTATGTAAATCATATTAAAAAATTAAGGCTCTAAGTTGGCTTTCGAGTATAGAAAGCTTATTGTCACAAAGTGACAAGTTCTAACCTATAATGTTGGCCAAATAAACAATTCCCGAGTCGTTGACGCTCTCATACCCCAGTATATGTTTGTTAATATTCTATACACTAATAATTGACGAAGAATATAGCACGTAAGTAGCATCCACAATTCATTATACTAATATTGCATATAATTCGGGATCGCTGTAATGACATTTATTTCAATCGCATTTTTGACTCACAATCAGAAGTAACATTGAACCTCCTTAAGGCCCGGTTCAACAGTGACCAGTTAACTTTAACTAGTAGTTAGACTCACTCTCTGTCTCTTTCTAACTTTGAGGTTAGAAAGAGACAGAGAGTGAGTCTAACTACTAGTTAAAGTTAACTGGTCACTGTTGAACCGGGCCTAAGGGGATGCTGGAGTGGCAAGAATTACCGACATTTTTTTCAGGAGGCTAAACTTTGAATTGGCTTTACGGAATTGAAAAATTTTTTTACAGAATTAAAGTACGCAATTAAAAACGAAGGGTGCTAGCGTTGATTTTACATCAAAAACGAAAAAAAATAAAAAAATTATATGTATGACGTGACAACATTTGCTGCACATAAAAATTTAGACTTTGTACGTATAAAATAAGCATACATCACCCTCGGAAATACAATAAAGAAGAATCCTGTGCTTGCAGAAATGAGCTGCGAGCTTTAGTATAAGAGAACAATTGCCTGAAAATCTCATATGTATTTTTGCGTGCGGAGTAGTATTGCGTGTAGTGAGAGATGGCGCAGCAATCGAAACAAGGACAGATGCCTCTCGTTAGACAAGGGCAGATATAGGCCGGTAATATAGAAAATGATAGAAAACGAATTAGAACGGAACTAAAAATGTTCGACATTACCGACATCGAGGAAGTTCGGCTGTCACTCCAGTAACCCCTTAAGTATGTTAGAACTCGGGAAGAGGAAGAGAGAATGTGGAAAGAAGTGATTACACACACAATAAATCTTAATTGAATGTAGATTAGAGATTACTGCAACGTCGGATTTGGGAAAAGTTAGAAGAAGAAGAAACTCTGAGAATGTTTCTTATATAAATTTTACGTAGAGGTAAAAGAACTTACCGACCAAGCTTGACCAATGTTAGGCGCGTTGTTATAACGCCCGCGCTGATTGTAATCGTAATTGACTTTTGGTGTCATTTCTAGGAGTGTGGATTGGAGCGATGGGTTGGAGAATTGCTTTCGCGATTGTTGTTTCAGATGTTGCTCTTCGTTTATTTGATCTTTACTCTCTCTGAAAGCGGCGGCTTTCGCTATCATCTCTTCGGCTAAATGTTGCTCCTGAAGCACATATCATTTAACCGATATTTGCATATATATATATGTATAGTGTATTAAGAATAAATATAAGAATGAATTGGTCAGAAACAAATTTTTTTTTGATAACGCGACTTGATAATATAATGCAACTCATATAAGAAGATATATAATGTTATCGAATCTTCTCTTTATGGATATAGTGATATTGTTTCTACGAAAAATCTTTCGAGATAATTAACATACCAGCCATTTTACAAAGTATACTCTTTAAAAATTGAAGAGTGAAATATCACTCAAAACGAGTGAAATGCAAGTGTAACGAAAAGTGAAAATTGAGTCTGTGTACTTCGAGTGATTCGCCACTCTAAGAAAGAGTAAAATTGCGCTCTATATAAGTTGGAGTAAAATCGCACTTCATTTGAGTAAAAGGGCACTCTTTTCGTGTGCAGTAGATCAGTGTCCATAGGAGTGAATTATGTCACTCTACAATTTTGAGTGAAAAATGTCACTCTTTTAGTTTTTCAGTCGATCTTTAGTGAATCGTGATTTACTATAACTTTTAGAGACTTTTAGAGTGAGATCGTATCACTCCGGTAAAGTAGCCACTCTAAAAATTTGAGTGAAAAATTTACTCCTACTTCATGAGTGCCCGTATTTACTTAAGGGGGTCGTCTACTCAAGAGGCTGTACTTTTTTGGGAATTTTTTGTAAGAAATTATAAGAATACACTTTGTTGAAACTTTTACATCATATTTATTGATATTTGAAGAGTATTTATAATTTTTGCCAACGTTTTGAAAAAAAGTTTCATTTTTATAAATATATAAAACGTTGGTAAAAATTGAAATTTCAATATTTTTATTGGGTTCTAGTTCACACGATAGCCACACATCCACAGATTAAGAGGATTTTTTTAATTTTTTTTTTTTAATGAACTGGAGATCCGGAATCGTGGGTACCGTTCAACAACTTTTTTTTTCGTCGGGGCACTCTACAGCGGATTCTTGGTCATATATCAACTTGGAAAAATTTCTAAATACTCTTCAAATATCAATAAATATGATGTAAAAGTTTCAACAAAGTGTATTCTTATAATTTCTTACAAAAAATTCCCAAAAAAGTACAGCCTCTTGAGTAGACGACCCCCTTAAATTAGAGTGACAACCCTCTCTTCTGGAGTGATTATCGTAATCACTCTATGAGATTTAGAGAGCAGCAAATTAAACATAAATTTTTACGATGATAAGTGTCCAAAAAGCATTAAAAAAAAAAACTCAATTATAAGGTGACACTGACCTGTAATTCACGTGCTCTCTCGGCCTGGAGGAGATTCTTGAGCGTTTCGAAACTACCGGCTTGAGGAACTTGCGGCGAGATACCGCCGACGCGGAAGCTAGTGCGACGATTGTTCGGCGTGTACGGGCCTGTGTTCACGGTCCCGAAATGTCGTAAGAGGTTCTCGTTGATCTTCATACGCGCAGGCGACATCCGCATCGCGTTTCGCAATCTGTTTCCTGCCGGGGCTTTGTGCACCATCCTTCCGTAAATCGGTGCACCTCCGGCGGCCCGGCTACGCGGTCGTCCGGCGTGTCTCCCTGCGAATTATCATTATACATATAATTCTTCACTTTCTGCCTATCGGCCCTCTTTGCATCAGTCTCTCTTCTGCAAATGCCATTTTGCGCGACGCAAAAAACTGTCCCTTTCATTGCGTGAAAATCAATAACGCCGCGAGAGCGAAGAATCCATAGCGAATTAAGAAAGCTATAAACTGTTCGACAGATACATGCAAGAAGCATTTTTAATTTTATTTAATTAAGCTTTGTTATGATGCGAGTCTTGCCGAGTAGAAAAGATTTCTAAGGAAACGTATTCTTTTACTTATACCGAAATATTTATCTATTATCTGGGATCTCATGAATATTAATTGAAAATCTGAAGCAGATGGAATTGTTTTGCTCTTTTGTTTGGTTTTCAGAAAGAGACAGGGATCTTGTTAAATCACCGGTTAATTAATGTTTGCAGAATTGGTTCCTACAGGAAAGAAAGTTGACGTTTCTCAAAACAAATCAGAAACTATTTTAAATTAACGGCATACGTTTTCGGAACAACAGTCGTACGCGACATAACATACGATCGTGATTAAAATCATCGTGAACTACGTGCGTTCGCCGCGTGGGTGGAAATGAGTGATGTCAGGTCAAGAAGCCCATGTATTGCGGGCTCGACGGATGAAAGGGGTTTTGAAAAGGACGCTGACGTTTCGCGTGGGCGAAAAGGTGTCACGAATTTCGTAGTTGGTGGCATCGGAGCGTACATCTCTTGCGTGTAAATTAGATGTTAATCGAGCTTGAGCTCTGTTTTCGCGTTTGTGTAAACGCAGTAAGTTAATTACCTGCTAAACTATAATTCACGGTACGGTGATTGTGAAATATATATGTGATTGAACAACTGTCGATATTTAAATACGATGCCTCTCGAGCTTAAATATACTCAACCAGATAGTAAAAATAAATATAATGTGACTATTAATACTTGACGAGAGATTCCCGAGCAATCGTGAAAAGTAAGCATTGTGCTTAAAGTTTACAAATTAGAGAATGATTATAAATGAGTTTACCGCGTTACTGGCGCTATAGTGTGTGCATAAATGCAAAAATAAATAGCGGAATAATTTAATTTTAGCAGCTTTTAATTATAGTTTAATTGATTCTCTCTCTCTGTCTCTGTCTTTCTTTCTCTTTCTCTTTCTTTTTAGATTATAGTAAAATGTCCACATGATGAATTATTTTAATTAACGCATAGTAATTAATTTAATTAATAACAGACTCGAATTTTTAATTGAAAAGATAAATTTGATTTTTTAAAACTTTAATATTGCGAAATATATTGTTTTTTTTTTTAATCTGCTCAGTAAATCGATAACTATAACTCTAATAAATAAAAAAAATGTTGATACTGATTTCAGATCACTTTTGAGGGCACACAGAAAAAAATTAGTCTTTAATCAAGACGAATATATTCAAATCAACATAATCATTGTTTCATATATAAGCGAGAATATATAATTTTCTTGAAAGAGTTTTATATTCTTGTATTTTTTAGTTTTATATTCTTCTATTTCAAGAACATTATAATTTAATTTAAATATTATAATAGTCACATAAAGAGTACAATATGATTATTTTGATGATAAGTATTTCTTCTTTTTCTTGAATCAACGTTATTTGTGTAGAGAATATTGAATTTTAAAATAAGAGTAAACTGTCTTTATGATATGATTGTTGTTGGTTTAAAAGTACTGTTATTCTCTAATATTTTTTGTTTTTCATTAATAAAAATTATTTTTGAATAATAAGAATATATTTTTCTTTATTGATATTATATATAGGGTAACTCCGGTATATACGCCGCAGCTAAAAGGGAAACTTAATTTATCGAGTACTATTTACTATGTTTAAGGCAAATGAATTATACCAATAAAAACTATACTGTCTACTACTATAAAAAAAATAAAAATAAAAAATATTTATTGTATTTAATTCTTTGTATTTAATATAAAAAAAAAAAAACTATTAGAAACCCTTGCATTTTTGCCGTATATCCCAGAGAGGTGGGATATATGACATTCATGGGTGAAATATACTTATAAAAAATTACAAATAATGTTTATAAATAAGGCAATAAAATGTCATAATAATAAGTTACAAAATGTGTGTAAAAAGTTTATTAAGATGTAAGAATGATAAATAAATTATCAAACTGAAAAATTTTAAAAAGAAAATAGAAGAGCGATAGATGCATTCAAGATTATTGTTATACGATCCAAAAAAAGAAGGAAAAAGAACACATAAGAGATTTCGAGTTTTACAAAGTGTCTGTACTATGGCATAAATCCCGCATGCTAAAAATGTCGTATATCCTAAGCAGGAGGGATATACAAGACATCAAGTTAAACAAAAAGCACAAGAGCTATGTACTTGTAGTTTGCTGTATTCCATCCCGTTTACTATCCCTCTATCACTTATGTATCATGAAATAACCTTTAAACCTTTTACACTCTTTATACAGTAATCATTTTACGTAGTCGTAATATATGATCGCGCTACTTATTACGGTGAAAAATCGATTCAACTCACGGACGGTTTCGTTAATATTAACAATAAAGAATTGAAATTACAATACAATGCTAATATGGCATAAAAGCACATTAACGTAGTAGTGTAGCAGTGTCGTGGGGTAGCAGCCTAAGTGCTAGGCGTGTGAACGAAGGATCCCGAGTTTGAGTCGGCTCCGTTAATTTTTTCCGTCGTTAATATTTTTTATTATAGTAGATATTAATCAGAATAGCTCGCATAAAATTCTTGGTGGTACATGTTGTCCCACAACTACCGTGATTTCAGGGTAAATTTTAAGAGATAATTCTCTCCGTGCATTTTAAGATTTACATGTCAAAAATAAAGATATTCTTTAAATAAAAATATTTTTTCTTTTCTGTAAAGTATAGTTAGTATTCAATCAAGATTCTTTCGCAGAATAGAATTAAAATGGACACAGTGATGTTAATATTCAATATTTATCATAAAATCCCATTTTTTTATACCAAGATATTGTTAAATGTACTTAACAGACATACATACATAACAAAAAATTCATACTCCTATTAATTTACAACTTTTTACAACTCCCCTTTTATCTAATTTTTACTCCTGTCAAGGTTTTGTGGTCCCTTAGGTTGCTGAAATTAAATAAGTTTGTTATTTATCTTTGCATTTTAACTATGATTGAAAAGGCCAATTTTTTGATTTAACTAAAAATCTCACAGAGGAATTAAATAATTCGAGCGCGATGTGTGTTAATCGCGCGTTCGCTATGCACGAGGGAAATCGGATTTAGACGCGGTCAAAGCGCCTGCGAATCGAACCTGCGATGCTATTCGCGCTTCAAAGCGATAGGTAACCAACATTCTTCCGATAATTAGCCTGAATCGTAGCGTACACTCGTTAGCGTAAGTGCCTGACGCATATATACGTGGGTAAAGTGGCGCGCTTGACCCACATGTGCGTCGCGTATTTGCAAGATGGTATTGCCAGCCTGCCTGGGTCCAGGCGCAGGTTTGCGCTGTAACTCTAGTGGGCTACGATGCACCACTCGATGCATAAAATCGATAAAACGCACGCGTTCCTTCCCTTACATCCGCCCGTTTCACTCCCTCCCCCTCCCCCACCCCAACTACACGGCGCTTTTTTTATATCGAGAAAGATACATCGATTCGCGCAAGAATTTGCGTCTTAATTATTACTATCAATAGCGCGGCGAGATAAATGTATTTTTATTAAGTCGGGCCCGACAAACAAGCAATCTTACGAGGAATATAATACTTAATTATCTTCGAAATGGTTTGTATGCAATTTTACATTCAGCAAGCGACATATACACACACAAATTGAAAAATTATACAAAAAATTTGCTTACCTTCCAACTCTTCTCGCAATTTCAATCGTGTAGGAGCGACAATATCTGTGCAAAGCCAATCAGTTTTTTTTTATTTTTGCAAATTTTTTATTTTACGTTTAAAGAAATCATCTTTATATCATTTTCTATATCCTGTCCCCGGACGACAAAGGCAAATCCCTGAATTTTTAGAAAGATTTCGCCTAAGTTCCGTCGCGGCTTCGTGTAACGGAGCAAACATAAGGCTCTTACCTCGCGTGTATCCTCTGGATAATTTAATGCGATCGGGAAACACTGCGGTACGCGGCCATATATTGGGATTGAACGAGTACATGGGATATCCGTTGGTTTTAGCGGCTCTGCTCTGCCTCTTCGTGTACCTCCACATGGCGCGCAGCTCGTCGCACGACGGCTCGGTCAGGTCCAATCGTTTGTCGCCGATGTCGCCGTTACTTCCCGCCTGCGGATCGATGTATCGCAAACTCGCGACAAACGACCCGCTCGTGTACGTCAGGACGAAGGCGATGCACACGGCCGCGGAGCGCATTTTCTGAAATCAGAACGATGAAGACGAAATGATCGTAGATTGTCGCGGCGGTAATAAGCGCAAGGTGTATTGTCGTAGGAAACCTCCACTCTTCAAGGAGTTGCATGCTTGCTTTCGTTTCTTTGATTCCAAAGATTTTCTTACGGTGTATTATGAGTAACGAAGAAAATTAATAAAGATAACATTATTTTTTTTATCTAAGATGAAGGTGAATTTACTTTGTATTTTTTTTACCTAGATAAGATAAAGATGATTCTATTTCTTTATCTGGATGACCATTTAGATAATTTTATTTATATAGATACCAGTGAACACTGCAAATGCCTAATATTTCTTGAATTAGTTTTAAAGCTTTCATACAAAGTGTTTCTTGGTTCCAATTTGATTTTTCGTATCTGCTGCAGAATATAATTTTATAAATTTTTAATATACAATACACTATATACTTTATATTTAGTTGGATACACAGAAAGAAAGAATATTTTTGATTTGTGAAAATATCTTTAGTTTCAACGTGGAAATTTTGAAATGAGATTATATTGCGTTAAACGAAGAGAACTTGCTTGAATAAAGTCATTATAGTTCAACCAAGGAAAAAATATTGAAATAAAAAGTTGAAATTCTTATAAAAAGATATAGATTGTTTCGTATATAAACAAGATGACTATTATCTTCTTCTAAGAATTTCAATATTTTTCTCTTGGTTCAACTATATATATAACTATATATGACTTCATTCAAGCAAGTTTTCTTCATTTAACGCAATATAATCTCACTGCAAGATTTTCACGTTGAAACTAAAGATATTTTTAAATCAAAAATAGGGTAACTCCGGTATATACGCCGCAGCTAAAGGAAACTTAATTTATCGAGTACTATTTACTATGTTTAAGGCAAATAAATTATACCAATAACAACTTTATACTGTCTACTACTATAAAAAAAATAGAAATATGAAATATTCACTCTTTGTATTTATTAAAAAACGTTTAGAAACTCTTGCATTTTTGCCATATATCCTAGAGGGGTAGGTTATATGACATTCATGGGTGAAATATACGCTCACGAACAGTTTCGTTAATATTAAAAAGTATTAAGTAAAGAACTGAAATTACAACACAATACTAATATGGCATAAAGGCACATAATGGAATAATTGCAAGCAAGTACCTTCATTTCTTCTATTTTTTCTGACATCTGCAGCGTAAAACACTACGCGGCGTAAATACCGGAGTTACCCTATTCTTTTTTTCTGTGCACATATATGTATTTTAACGCGCATATTTTTCTCTGCGCTGGAAAAGTGCTAACGCTTACAGTTTGTCTTTTATTTCCATTTAAATTTGAATTATACTTCCATTAAGAATTTCCTTAATAAATGATTCGTGAAATTAAGGTTAAGATTTGTGGCCTCTTAGAAACTGGAAGCGAGTATTTATACTCATTTGCTCTATGTGAACAATTAGGTACTGTGGCATCTTAGAAAGACATGCCATTTGTTGTAATTGCAACAATTATTTTCAAATTTATAAACTCTTCTTTACGAGAGAAAAGAAGATTTTAAGATTGCAAGACAGCAAGAAATTTCTCACAAAAATTTATAAAGCTTTTACAAGAGATATCACGTAAAGTCGTAAAATCACAAGTTTCTAAAATGCTTAAAGTTTTCGGATTTATCCAAACGTAAATTCCAATCGTGAAGTGTCGTAACTATTTATCAAGTTTTATTTTATTCGTCGAGTTATATGAAAAGTAGACATAATATTTCATAATTCGCAATTCGTATTTGTAGCAGTGCGTACATATTTGTAAATAACAATGAAACCGGGCAACGTGAAATCGAGTAAAGCAATATATTGTTAGACTCGGGGAACTGTCGAAATGCTTTCTGCTGTAAGCTCGCCAGTGGAGCGGGATCAGGCAAGCGTGCGTCAGGCAACGCACATAGACATATAGTATATACGCACACGAGGAAAAATGGAAAATCTTGAAACTCGGCAATATATACTATTGTCAATATACAATCCGGTAGATATGTATTCATGCATTTCATTACGCGCATGGTTACCGGGGCTTCTTTCGAACAATTTCTTAAAATAAATTAGAGAAACGCGATCTCGTAGCTGCAGGCTACAAAGTCTAGAATGTTGATGCATTAGCATTTCAAGTACCCTTAGTACATAAAGTATATTAAAGTACGTAAGTTTTTATGCGTAAATTAATAGGGAGCGCTCTTCTCTACAGGTTTACATTCTATTTAATAAAATTTAACTTTTCTATTAAATCTGGTTAAGTTAGAAAAATAATTAACTTATCTAACAAGGAGTTGTTGCGTAATGGAAGTGCGCTTTAATTATACGGCTCGTCAGAGGGATAATTTTGCACAATCTTAACATTATCGTCGTATTGCACTTTACCTCGCACGGTATAATGAATCCGGCTGTGACAAGAAAAGAGGATATCTTTTCCCCGACGACACAATCAAAATTTTTTCGTATCGGCATCTTACCGTGCGCGTGAAGAAGCTTCGAGCTTCCATCGGGAATGCATCGAAAGGCCGAATACGTGGAGCAACAAGCTGTTTGTGCCACATTTGCATTAATTAATCACTAGCGCGTGTCGAGTGGCAACCAGTTCGAGAAGGCTGAAGTACTTTAATGACGCTTGTCGAGAGAATCCGATCGAATTCGCTTGAGGCAAAATGTAAATCGGATCGGAACCGTTTCTCCCCCGCGGCGTCATTTCTCCTCCGCGAAGTCTCGGTTTTCGGAATAATACCGATAAATCAAGAGCTGGAGCTCTGAGTTTCCCCCGTTTGATTGCATCCCAGCCGGAAATTTGCGGAACTCTTTTTAGCTTGCGACACGAGAGTTCTTGCTTCAGCGTTCGTAAAGCTTCGGCAATTCTGCGAGTCACGGAGGATATCGAGGACACTCGTCGCAAAAGGTATATACGCGAGCTCGGCTGGCAGTTTCGATTCTTTCGATACCTGGCTGATACATCGTGTTCGAGCAATTTCTGCAGAAACGAGCGCTTATTTGCTCGGGTAACTTCGACATTGAAATGTGAAGGTCTCTGCCTTTTTCCCTCGCTCATTTTTCTCCAGTGTGATATTATTGTGCACGTGCGCGATCGCCGGTAATCCCTTGATACCGGAATCATTTCTCTTCAGGTACCGGAAATTACATTGGGTCCGTAATATCTAACGTCAACTATTTAGAATTGTGATAGAAGAAGGCAAGAAAATAACATATAAGCGATAATATTTTAAAATAAGTTTCCAGAAAATCAGCAGATTCATATTTATTCACCCATAGTTAAAAGTGTCAAAATTCAAAGGTGACGATTTCATACTTTTTATTATAATTTTTGACGCTGCGTATTTTTTATCTCGCTGTTAAGATTCATAATTTCAAATCCAATAAAATATCATAATATATAATTTTATATCGTATTAGGATTTTGTGCAATACAATTATCAGCGACTAAAACAAACTGAACTATAACAACGTAATCGTATCTCATTGTTTCGGCAAAATGGTTAGAATAGTTTCGATATAAGCACGAATATCGAACAAATGTGTGGGTGGAAGCATGAAATCCAATTAGGAACAATTAGCTTTACGATATGTACTTCCGCGGCATTTTAGCCGCGCGCGTTACGTTGATTCGTTCGATCGGCCGGTCGATCGTAGGATGCATTTGGAGAAGTATGATGGAATGTGCATCGATGCGATGAAAAGTGTGGACGGAAACAGCGCGCCGTGCTGCGGAAGCTCTCATTGTTCCGCGGCGCTGAAGCGAAGCGCCCGCGCCGAGGGAATTCAGGCGCCGTGGCATAAAGCTCTCATTATTCACAAAACAGAGATGATAATAATCTCCTCTCGCTCCTGTTGGCATTGTCTCGCTAAATAATCCGCGAAATGCAGTTTACAATATCTTTTTTTCGATTCTAAACATGCTAAAACCAGTTATACATAATATAAAGAATATAAGAAACACAAATAAGAAGAGCACGGCATACTTTTTTTTACCTTCCAAGATCAAAGCTGAAGAAATCTTTATTATGATTATTTTTAGTACAATAAAGTTTTTGTAAGCCCTTATACACACGCAAATGCATGTTACAGCGTGGGTATTGTATGAATTTTAATATATTACAATATATTACAGTAAGTATATATGTATAGACATATTGTAGCGATCGTGGCGCAGAGAGTTGTGCGCTGCTTTAGTAAGTCAAAGATCCGAGTTCAAATCTAATTAAAATCATCAGTTTTTATTTGATCGCCATCTCTCGGAAGGAAAGGGGCATTCTACCGAGAATATTTTGCCCAGTGAGCTATATTGCCACTTTACTTTAACAAAGAAATTTTTCGAGGACACAGTACTCGCCAGGATACAAGCAAGACAATGGGATTAGGCGCGTGAAATTAAATAATTACATGGACGGGAGGCCAGAGGTCCCCCCACCTACGAGATACAACTTTTTTTTAAAAATAATTTTTTTAATGATATTATTCTTTCCTTTAGTATGTTAAACATCTTTAAGCAATATATGATTTTAAAGATAGCATATCTTTATGCTTTTCTATATTCCGCAATATTTTATTTGTTTTAAGACTACGTTATTGCATATTCCTTGCGATCATATATATATATATATATACAGGGTGTTTCCTAAGTAAGTATAAAAAATTGAAAGGGATATTCCGTAGCGCATTTTACCACATGTACGCATACCAAATTTGAATAAAATATCTTTAAAAGTTTTCCAGATTTTCGAAATTTTCATTTTTTTTCACAACTTTGACACCCTGTATTTTGAAAACAAAGCAGTTTAGGACATATGTTTATAGGATCTTTTCTTCATAAAATAAGCCACAAAATATACCCTTCAATTTTTTGTACTTACTTATAAAACACCTTGTATAGTTCACTGATCTTGCCATAAACACTCTTTTATAGTGCCGTTAGGAATGAGCGTTAGATTGTAAGTCCCATATATCTGATACACACGGAAAGAACGGAAAGAAATAATTATGTAGAAAACTCAAATTGATTGCTAAACACGTTGAAATTTTTTACAGCATTATCCTCATACTTTAGCGACTTACTATAATTATTTTGATGGTGCAACAAACATATTTCCAGATCTGTATCTAGCTAAATTTTTAGATACTTCAGCAAAACCGTTCTTTCTGTGCAGATATATGCAGAAGCCGGGTTATGACGCTTTGAAATCGAAACAATACGACGATAACAATGAAGGTAATACAATACACTCACGCGTGCACACACACAATTAATCGAATGAACTTTGGAAAAAGTTATTTAAAATTCAAGTCAGATTGCACAAAAGTCAGTTCTGTTTCATATTTAATTAAAAATTTAATTTTTATTCCAATAATACAATATTATAACGGCGCGCTTTATTTTGCACATTTCGCAAATAATAATTCTTTTATAGGACATTGAGGCTTAACGAGATTTTAATTTCTTTTTTTTCCGAGACTACACATTTCTTTCACGTCCGTGCACCGCGTGATTATTACGCACGTGTATCGCTATTGAAATGCAATCGGATTACACCAGCGAGCCGCTGTACGTTATTGCACTTTTGCGGAGAGATCTCCAATTGTCCCGCATTTACATTCATAACACGTGAAATTCACCTATCTATTACTGGATACATAATTTCTCGTATAGTGAGGCGCGGCATGTATGCCGCTGTACGTTCATTATCGGGTTTTATCAGGATTTGGGGCTCTTTAACGGAGTGACACGTGCTTTCACTACGTGACTGCTAAATATATTCCACACGCGTGCTCGTAGGGGAGACCGGGGCGAAGTCGTCACTATTTTTTCAGTGCCGATTTTTAACAACAAAACAAATAATTTTAGTAAAATGTGATATACCGTTGTAAAGAGTGAACTCTTGGCTACAAAATTTATACGGACATTTTTGGTCTACGTCGCTTTGTTCAACCGGTATATAGAGTAAAAACGACAAAGGTGTAAAAATTGAAATGTCAACATTGCCGGGGCGGAGTCTTCACTTCATTCTTGGACTGGATTTTAAATAAAAATTTATAATTCCGATTATGAAAAATGATGGAATACATTTTATTAATTATTTTTTCATAGAAAAAATGGAAACGGTAATTAAAAACATGATAGCGGAAAATTACAAGAAAAGCGCACGCACTTATGTACCCTACGCTCGCACGAAATGCATTGTTTCTCGTCAGCTCTGTTCTCTGTCATCTCTGAGCACACGCAGGACATATTATCCAAATCCTCCTCGGAATCCGACCACTGCTGTTTCCTTGACTTTGATTTTCGCCCGAAGCCTCCATGATATCGTACGGCCACGTCTTCCAAAAGTGTGCTATTTCATCATTATTCTTCTTCAGTCAGTCGTTCAACGTAGTTCTCGGGACTCCAAATTGTTTTGCGGCTACTTTTTGTCTTTATTTTATCTTTTGTCTTTATTTTGTCTTACTTCGTTTTATTTTGTCTTAATTTTATCTTTTTTTACCGCAAGAACTGCCTTCCTGAGTTGTTTCTTGTCGACGCGAGTTGTTTTGCAATGGTACGTGCGTACTATTCTCTTGCAATTAAGAAATACAATGACGCATTTGCAACAAAAAATAGAGTGAAAACACCGGGATAAAGTCGTTACAGTGACAAGTTCGCCCCGGTGTCTTAGTGACGACTTCGCCCCGGACACCGATTTTAAGTTTGATCGCTCATGAAATATTAGAAATCAACGAAAATAAAAAAAACTACTGAATTCGTGTTCAGCATGCATTACTCTTCAGAATCATTTATCTCGAGATTCGGAGAAAAAATGATATTTAAAATATTAAAAATTTTCGACGCGCAAGAAATTTCACTTTTGACCTCCGAAAACACGTTTGCCTTAGTGAAAATCACAACATGGTGATATAATCTCACTAAACTTTGTTCGTTGGTCACATGGGCACCATAAGTAGCGTTTACAATATTAATGGCGAATTTACACAACATATAGATTTCGAGATAATTGTAATGAAGTCTAAGATCCGGTATAAGAAATTTCTTCCCTCATCTGTTATTTATGAAAGATAAAAATACATGCTAGATAACATATAGATTGATACATCGCAAATAGGTTGCCTAGCTAAATCGGGTCCAGATAATGTTAAATAATTAAATTTTAATTAAATTTATTCGATCAATTTCCTCGATTGGTTATTTATAAAAATTGTGCATTAGTTGAGAGAATATATCCGAAGGAATTGGAAAAATAAAGGTTGCCTACTTTCCCCTCGGCGCAGCTGTGGAGTTGCCAGGTATAAACAGGTGAGTAAGCGTTATTAATGTACCTTCATCAGTTATTTAATCAAATTATATATCAAATGAAAGCTTATTTAATTCACAATCCAACCGTATTAGGTTGCTTTATCAAAAAGTTGATTGCATCATGGTTGCCTAGATTTTAGATTTTAGAGAGATTTTTAGTAATAGGCTATTGTCTATGTGTTTTTAAAAAGAACTAATTCTTTAATGGAATTTTATTGATTCATACGGTTATTCGACACTAAAATAAGTTAAAAAACGAAAATGCTATTAAATTAAGGGGTGCACTTCTGAGATATTAACAAAAAATATCGTTTTCCATTGTTTTTAAAATATCTAGAAAACGACGCAAAATACGAAAAAAATACAAGAGAACTTTTTTGTAGGAAATAAAATTTTGCATGGAATACGTATATAAAAAAATGTTTTGCGATATCGGAAACTCAAGAAATAAGCTTAAAACGGAATTAAAAAATAGCGAAAATTTGGGAAAAAAGATTTTTTTTACATTTTTGCGTGCAACTTTTTTTCTAGCAGTCTAAGCAATTTTTTTGTTCTGAGATAAAAGAAAGTAGACATTCTAACAAAAAAAATGCGGGGTTCAAAACATTTTTACGACCAATAGTGACCGACATATCGCTCACGCAAGTTGTGAATGGTTTTAGTCGGGTTTTCAGTGTTTTGCTTTTATTTTAAATTAATGTTAGTTTAATAGTTTTTTGTACATTTGCAGGCTATAAGCGTCAGCAAGGATTGTGGTGCAGGATTCTGAGTCATACGAAGAGACATTATTCCATTCTTTGTCGACTTCCCATATAGGGTTTTACAATTGGCCCAATACTGGGCCAGTATTAATTATACTGGCCCAGTATTGGGCCGATTGTAAATCCCTATATGGGTTCCAGCCCCATTCTAGTGGGTTTGTTCGCCCTTATGGAAAAATACACTCAACGTCTTAAAGTTGGGTGTGATTTCAGACCGCCAATTGAAGATTAACCAATCAAAGATGTTTCAGATGACTTGTCAGAGCTAGCCAGTTCTGTAGCGCATCTATATTCTAGTTTAACAAACCGTTGCTAGACTGTGCTTTAGTCGGTATAGCACTTATTTCATTTTCACATAAATGGCGCGAAAACAATACAGGTGAGATCTTAATGTTTTTTTT
Organism: Temnothorax unifasciatus; assembly: GCA_030770225.1. Classification (NCBI taxonomy): domain Eukaryota; kingdom Metazoa; phylum Arthropoda; class Insecta; order Hymenoptera; family Formicidae; genus Temnothorax; species Temnothorax unifasciatus. The sequence continues at coordinate 58,082 of JASTWK010000416.1, read as the reverse complement.
TTTTTATGACTAACTCCGATAGTTAGATAGGACTTAACTAACGATTAACTTGTTAAGCAATATCTATGCTATTTTGTTACATAAATAGTAATTATTTTTTCTTGTTTAATATATGGAAAGAAAGATTAAATTTGGGAGATTAAATAAATTAATAATTAGAAATTTTGCAGTAAGCGATTCTACTGATTGAATAAATTACTGATTAAGTTAATCGGAATTTGATCAAAGTTCACTATTATTCTTTTTTGTTATACATATAATTATTTTGTATTATGTATATGTACAGAGAGATCTAGAAAAAAGGTGAGAGATAATAGTATTAAAATTAAAATTCCTCAAGTAAGATTTGACACACCATCTACCATTTTCGGACTAATTACTCAAAAATTTTTCCATATATAAAAACATTTATATATGATTACATGAAGAACCCCGCAAACATCACAGGAAAATTAGCCCCCCGTCGAATTTGCTGAAATTGTAGTATGATGTAGTTCATGTCGTCCTGATCAAAAGTCATAATGGACCCGAGTCAAGAATGGACAGTTTCCGAGATATGGGAGTCAAAGGTCAATAATAGTGCCTTATTCAAAATTCTGTTCTTTGCGTATATCCGCACGTGAGCAGTGTTGTTGTAGGCGTATGTGTGTGCGAGCGTAGCCTGGTTTGATACATGGCAATAGTAATATGGCGTTCGCAATATGGCCACCTATAAAACTAATGCACGGATCGAGATCAGCCCAATTTGGCCAGCATGTTCACCGTCGAAAAAGGGTTTTATTTTTATTTAAGCATGCGTACCATGATTGGCCATATTACCCTCACTGACGTTATATTGCCATTTGATCTCGTACTCTCCGGTGTGGCACAATGGCAGAGTTTCAAAATTGGTGATAGCTAATGAAGACAATCGGTGTAGCCAGAGTCGAAACTCGCCGAAGTGAGATTCGACTTCAAATAACTAATCGAGCCGATTCTCGACGACTCGACCTACGAAGCTACGTTCACATACAATACACATACATATGTAGAATGGCACATACGCACACAGCAACACTGCTCACGTGCGGTTATACACAAAGAATAGAATTTCGAATAAGGCACTATTATTGACCCTTTGACCTCCTGTATTTTGGAAACTGTCCATTCTTTGATCTCGGGCTCATTATGACTTGATTACAATTTAAGCCAATTTTCTTGTGATGTGTGCGGAGTCCTTTGTTTTCACTTTCTCAAGCTTTATTTTTTTATAAAAGAAAAAACAATGCAAAAGTTGTTCTTTTAATTATTTTTTTTAATTTTTCTTCTGCTTATTATTTTTTCTATATATACAAATAGAGATTATACAAGAGAAAGGAAATACATATATGGACATATTTTACATGTAAGGGAGACCGGGTCGAAATCGTCACTATTTTTTCGGTGCCGATTTTTAAACAACAAAACAATAATTTTAGTAAAATGTGATATACCGTTGTAAAGAGCGACCCTTTGGCTACAAAGTTTATACGGACTTTTTTGTTCTATGTCGCTTTGTTCAACTGGTATAGAATGAAAACGACAAAGGTGCAAAAATTAAAATGTCAAAATTGTCGAGGCGGAGTCGTCACTCCATTCTCGGACTGAATTTTAAATAAAAATTCATAATTCCGATCATGAAAAATGATAGGATACATTTTATTAATTATTTTTTGATGAAAAAATGGAAACATTAATTATTAAAAACACGATGGCGGAAAATAATTACAAGAAAGCGCGCACACTTATGTGCCCTACGCTCGCACGTTTCTCGTCAGCTCTGTCATCTCTAAGCACACGCAGCACATATTAATCCAAGTTCTCGGCGGAATACGACCACTGCTGCTTCTTTGACTTTGAATTTCGCCGGAAGCCTCCATGATATGGCTTGGTGACGACTTCGCTCCGGACACAAGTTTCAAGTTTGGTCGCTCATAAAATATTAGAAATCAATAAAAATAAAAAAACTTCACTGGATTCGTGCTCAGCATGCATTACTCTTTAGAATTACTTACTTTTAGATTCGGAGACACAATAATATTTAAGATATTATAAATTTTTGACGCGCAAAAAATTTTACTTTCGACCTCCGAAAACACGTATGCCTCGATAAGAATCACAACATGGCACATAACCTCACTAAACTCCGTTGGTCACGTGAGCACCATAAGCCGCGTTATCAGTATCAATGGCGAGTTCACACAATATACAGATTTTGAGATAATTGCAATGACGACTCCGCCCCGGAGACGACTTTGCCCCGGTCTCCCCTAATTACATATTTTAATAAAAATTTCTTGTTGGGTATCAGTAAAGTATCTATGCAATTTGTTAATACAAAAATTAATTTTAATTCAATAGTTTATATGTATAAATATTATTATTGCTGTAATAAATAAATCTCATATAGAGAATCAATCAAAATTATTTAAGCGATGTCTAAACCTTTATTTGAGGAATTCTAATAAATAATAGTTAATTCTGAATTAATAATACTGAAGAAAAAAGTTCATACGAACATGTATCGGAATAATAATTTCCGAGATAGAGCAAGTTAAATCATTTTAAATATTTAAATGATTATGAAATGCCACAGATTTTGCTCAGAAACTGCAGGTTCTGCAGTCAATCTGCTATTATATTTTGTTAGCATATTTTATTATAACTCTGTTGAGTTTATTTTCGATTTGATTATTTGGATATACATATTATTAAATAATTATAATATGGGATTTTCAGTCGTGACGTAGCCGTGACGTCACAAGGCCAAGATGGCTGGCTTATTCCTGAAAGTTGTACGCAAACATACGGTCTGAGGTGGTTTATCGTGCCTTTTAAAACGCATGTGATGAAAAAAATGTACCTAAATATAAAAAATATGTGCATTTGCACAGTGCACAGCACCTTTTTCTCAAGAAATTTCATGGAAGGAGAAAATTTGTTTTGCTGTGGACACTTATTAACATGCGGGATAACTCTCAAGATGATGACAAATGGCATTTAACTACATATTGCCTTCAAATGTCAGATTTAAAAGGCACCTCACGAAATAAACACAGTAATAGAGAAATCAGGGAAAATAATGCAGTTGTAAAGCAGGAGGGATGAGTGCAAAATGCAAACACACGGTTGCAGTTTTGCTATATTGTAATCGGTAAATACATATAAAAGTTATTAATGTATATATTAACAATAACACATGTAGTAGTATGCTGTTTCTAATCAATGTAAACTTTTGGACATGATGTCGACAAACTTGAGAATATTTCCTGCACCGATCCAAAAAAATGCATTTGGAACGTTCAACACAGCGCGGCTGTAGATAGGTATAATCTGCACTTCTGGAAGATCACAAGTGTTTTAATATTTGTGAGAAGAAATCAACTTTGACTGATGAGCACACAGACTACATCAAGAATAGATTATTTACAATCCCATCAGCGTTAACAAAGTACATATATAATAAAATTGAATTTTTTACAAGTATATTGGTATTCAAAATATCAGAGTAAGCGAGCAAAATGATCAGATAAAGTTTTAATGAACGTTTCAACTTTTTTTCAATTTTTATCATACATGTGCTTTGTTAACGCTGATGGGATTGTAAATAATCTATTCTTGACGTAGTCTGTCTGTTCATCAGTCAAAGTTGATTTTTTCTCACAAGTATTAAAACACTTGTGATATTCCAGAGATGCAGATTTGTACTCATCTACAGCCGCGCTGTGTTGAACGATCCAGATGCATTTTTTATCGGTACAGGAAATATTTTCAAATTTGTCGACATCATGTCTAAAAGTTTACATTGATTAGAAACAGCATACTTCTATATGTGTTATTGTTAATATATACATTAATAACTTTTATATGTACTTACCGATTACAATATAGCAAAACTGCAACCGTATAAATTTGCATTTTGCACTCATCCCTGCTTTACAACTGCACTTTGATATTTTCCCTAATTTCTCTATTACTGTGTTTTAGTGTTTATTTCGTGAGGTGCACCTTTAAAATCTGACATTTGAAGGCAGCATGTAGTTAAATGCCATTTGTCATCATCTTGAGAGGTTATCCCGCATGTTAATAAGTGTCACAGCACAACAAATTTTCTCCTTCCATGAAATTCTTTGAGGAGGGGTGCACTGTGCAAATGCATATATTTCTTTTTATTTAGGTACTTTTTTTGTCACACGCATTTAAAAGGCACGATAAATCACCTCAGACCGTATGTTTGCGTACAACTTTCAGGAATAGGCCAGCCATCTTGGCCTTGTGACGTCACGGCTACGTCACGACTGAAAATTCCAATAGATTAAACTTTTATTTTTCTTGTAAGTCTTTATCTCATATCATCATCATCAATCATCATCATCATCTCATCATCATCATCATCATATCATCATCATCATCATCCATTATTATTATTATTATTATTATTACTATTATATTTTATTATCTAGGTCCACTATTAGCGGCAGCGGTTATTGCTTTAAACCGGACAAGTTTTGCGTTTTGCTTCACCGAAATTTGGCCAACTAGTTGCTGAAGAAGCAACGCGACGTGGGAATTAAGAGAAGCGCATGCTCGTATCAGTGCGCATGCAAAGAAATTGCATTCTATGGAGGTCACAATACAGAACATCGTTATCTAGCTCCGCTTATAAGTCTTTGGTAATGCATTTACATCGTATTCTCGCTGTTAAACTGTGGTACGTGATGCTGGAACAGTTCCTCATGAAGTACTTGTGGTCTGGCACGGGACTTCTCGTTATCGCAATGCCGTTGCTTTATAACACGGCTGCATCATCGGGAAGCGGGATGATTAATACGGATGGCGATGGTGTGTATAATGGCTTAAGCATTAATATTTTTAAATACAACATCTGGTATACAAAAAAGGCAATAATGATGTCATAGTAGTTTGTAGATTGATAGAAAGTTTTTTAATTCCATATTATATTTTTTATTACTTAATTTTATATATGTATAAAAATTATATTATATAAATTATATTTTTTTCCTATACTATATTATTTTATATACACTGTACAAAAAAACAAAAGAAAGAGAAAAAGTTAATAATAGCATAAAATAATTATAATATAAATGTTAACAATAGCTTACAAACAAATATAATAATTTACCAACATCTACTAATTAGGTGGTGTGAGTGAGCGAACAAGATATCTGACCACTTCAAAAAATCTTTTGAGCTCTGGAGCAGATGCTGTCGAACGACTTATGTCGTCTTATAAAGTACGTATTTTAATTCCTGTCAATTTTTTAAATCTTGCATGTTTTGGCATTAAAGAATGTATCCGAAAGTTAAAGTTAAAGTCTTTGAAGATACGCGTTTAAGCTAAATATCAATTTAATTTTTATTAAAATAGGAATTAGTCGCATTGGCGGGGTATGCAGCGCGCGTCAGCGAAATGCTAGATGTATTTAAGGATGCTGCGCTCTGCAAATACAAAAGGAACATCGTTACCAGTAGTCCATCGAATCTGTTCCAAACGGTAACGCTCAACAACTCACAGAAAAAGTAATGAATTTAGTAACGGCACTCCAATAATAAAAGGTAAATCAAAATATTTGGCAACACAATAAAAATAATTAAAACTGATTTCAATTATCTTAGTGCATATTTCATAATATTTAAAGTTACTAATTATTTTAATTTTAATAAAATTACTATTTTTTTATTTATGATTTGATGATCAATTATTAAACTATATAAAAAATTGTTTTAGTTTTCACATCTTAATATAAGAGTAATTGATTATCACGGAGATTACCTACTTAATTATCACAAAACGTTAAGAAACTCCATAACTCACAGAAAATACGATCTCTCTCTCTCTCTCTGTCTCTCTCATCGATCAGATCTCTCTCTCTTCTCTCTCTCTCTCTCTCTCTCCTCATCTCTCTCTCTCTCTCTCTCTCCCTCTCTCTCTCTCTCTCCTCTCCCTTCTCTCTCTCACTGAACTCCCAACTCAGACTAGAAAAAATCTCTCTCCCTCCTCTCGCTCCGCTCCTCCTCTCTCTCTCCCTCTCCTCTCTCCCTCTCTCCTCCTCTCCTCGCTCCTTTCTCTCCTCTCTCTCCTCCCTCTCCTCTCCCTCTCCCTCTTCTCTCTCTCTCTCCTCCCTTACCGCTTTCTTCTCTCTCTCTCTCTCCCTCCTCCCACTCTCTTCCTTTTTCCCCTTTTTCTCTATTTCAACAAAATATTTATACTAATTATTTAATATTAGTGATGTGAATAAGTTACTTGTTATACGTATATACTCATCGTTTTTTATACTTTTACTACGAAAATCATTATACGTGACTTTATTGTTTGTCAGGAATTGTTCGCGAAAGCACGGACGGCAGTATAAGTCTAATCAATGTACCGATAGTCACGCCTAATTGCGAAATAATTGTACCTAACTTAACAGTCCATGTAAGTAGTTATCACAAACTTTACATACATAATTACAGAATTATTATATTCCAATATATAATATCAAAAAAGACATCTGTACAATATTTACGGGTTCTGTTACATATACATGACTATATTATACATATATAATTACATATTAACTAAGTAGAGGCTCAAAAATTAAAATTAAAATTACTTAATAAGGGCAATAAGACTTTTTAGAGATTATCATGATTCGTGCAGGAAATTTATTGCTTTTTGATTGGTTCCACAAACCGACCTTTTCCGGGAGATATTTGAACTTCTTGTCGCACAACACCCCACTATGTCAAAAAAGAGGCACTGTCATTGGCTTAATTGACAGGGCATTCAAGCTGTCTCATCCGAAATTTCATGAGAAAAACTTGAAACTGATCATTCAAATTTTGTTAAAAAACTGCTATCCTCTTGAATTTATTTTTAAGGTGATGCATGAACGACTAAAATTCCTTTTCTTGAATACCCATGAGATAGATGATGAGAGCACAGTTGATAGAACACCGTTTTTCACGATGCCATATGTCCCCCCAGCTAACCGAAAAATACACCAATTTAACGAAAGACTTGAATGTTAAACTCGCATATTTCAGTGTAAATAAATTGAACAGATACATCAAAGTGCATAAGGATGCTCTCCCTGATGCATCGCATAGGAAAGTGGTGTATAAAATCAATTGCAAGGATTGCGAGGCATCGTATGTCGGCCAGATGGGGAGACAGTTATTAACGAGAATTAAAGAACATGATTCTCATATTAGAAGAAATGCTAGTGGTCATTCGGTTCTTACAGATCATAGATTGGAATACAATCACGATTTCGATTGGAGGGGTGTTGAAATCTTAGACCAGGAACCGTCTTTAAATAAACGTCTAATCTCGGAAATGATCTACATTAAATGTCAAAAAGATGGTTTGAATTTGCGGACGGACACTGAGAATTTACCAGGGACATATATAAATGTTATTGAGGACTTGCGAAAATAGAACAACATACAAGTGGCACGCGTGACCTGCCTTTCTCCCTCCATAAACTGTCAATAATAATGTACGTCTTAACAAGTCACTGTCTGCGAAACACGTTCTCCGAGACACTTGTACCTCTTCGCCGATCATACGCTTTTAATCACCTTGACAAGCATTGCGAGCTGACTTAATTTGACTCTTTTTGTAAGTTGCGTTTTGCTGTATAATTTTTATGTTTTCTGTATACATTCTCTGAGGGTGGATGTTGCTCCGAATGCACACAGATATCGATTTAACGAGCCACAATGACAGTGGACAGTACACCAGTTCGAATTTTCTGGCGCTCGAACCAGAAAACATCACGAAGATACTCTGAAAGGTGTTGGAGTACACGTCTGCCCTTACGATAAGATGACTTGATGTTTGCGGCGTAAAGGTTTATCCGTAGTTACGACGAATTTTTCATATATTGCGCTGAGGAGGACCCCAAGGCAGGGTCGAAACGTTCGCTAATCTGATATGTATAGGAAAATCAGCGGTTAACGACTCGCTTGGCTCTTATTGCCCTTATTAAGTAATTTTAATTATAATTACATATTCTTATGTTTCTATACTTCGTCTAATGAGAGATTGAGAGTAGATCAGAGGAAAACTCATCCGTCTCGCGCAGGTCTCCGCCCACAGAACATCTATTTACATATACACGGTACGCCAGGCTCTAGGGACTTTACCCCTACTTTGCCCGCTTATGCGCAGAACCACTCTTAATCTCTCGTTGGACGGAGTATACATAATTACATATTATTATATATTATCTTTATTATTCTATTTTTTCATATATTTCATATTATCTTTATATTCATTTTGATTGCTTTTTAATTACAATCAAATTGATAGAATATGATAGATACACATCCATCTTTCTATTTTACATGCGCACGTATGCGTATGCATTATATCTATATATTTATTTATAATTGACAGATAAAGCCAGGCGATCATCTTTTAATCACTGGACCCAATGGCTGCGGTAAAAGCTCTCTCTTCCGTGTTATTTCCGGTCTTTGGCCCGTTTATGATGGAACTCTCATCAGACCAGCCGAAATAAATTCTTCCGAACATGGCAGACCTGCCCTATTTTATATCCCACAAAAACCGTATATGACAGTGGGCTGCCTACGAGATCAAATCATCTATCCAGCGCATTCTGGGTCCATATATATATTTAATAATTAATCACATTAGAGATAACCAAAATAGATTTAAATTAAACTATTACATTTAATTAAATTATAATTCGTTATATAATTAATTAAATTACAAATAATTAATTTTTTATAGTAAATTTTATAATATATTTTAAGTATAATTATTAATTTTTTATAAAATTTTATACACGCGATTCAATTTTTTTTATTAATATATGAATAAAAAAGTTATACATTGTCTTTATGTTGTTGCAGGTCAGAGAATTGCTCGGATGAAGAGCTGTTACAATTGTTAGATGATGTGGACCTACGAAGTATCGTGGAACGAGAACCGGAAGGCTTCGATACTCTCGGCGACTGGGACTCTACTCTATCAGGTGGCGAGAAACAACGGCTCGCAATGACGCGACTTCTCTATCATGCTCCACAGTATGCTTTGTTAGACGAATGCACAAGCGCTGTCAGCCTCGAAGCTGAAGGAATAATGTACGAAACTGCAAAGAAAAAAGGAATCACCCTGTTGACGATCACTCATCGAGTAGCATCGCTCGCTAAATATCACAAGTTATTATTGAAATTCGATGGAGAAGGCGGCTGGACCTTTGGCCCGTTGAATATGGATGGATTACCGATATTACCAAATCGAGAAGTTAATAAGGAAGAAATGGAACGAGAGAAAGCAAAGACTAGCCATTACCATATGTTGCATGTATGTCAAATGTTTTATTCTATAGGAATGGTGCCTTAAGAATTTATATTCTAAGTTTTCAAATTTTATGTTTATGAAAAGATTATAAAACACAGAATTACATCAGAGTTTTTTTAATTAAAAATTTTTTTTCAAAGAGTGGTGGCAAATTTTGCCCATTTTTTGAACCTCGAATTTTAAACTTTTTTCATGACAAATAGTACTATTAGATGAAACATTAATCTCAGTAAAATTTCAAGGTGAACATAGGCACGGTTCCGGAGATGCAAGGGGGTGAAAGTGATGATTTCCAGTCAGGGTATATTGCATATAAGGAAGAATGCATGGCTGAAGTTCACGTATTATTGAGAGTATTTTCTGTCAAATAGATCATCTACGATTCATTGTTCAGAGAATGAACGATCTACTATTCACCGCTATTTCGTTTATGAGGGGGGGGGTGCTTTATAAAGCACCCTGAAAATACGTTTCCTATTAATCACAGATGGAGTCCTTTTTTTAAATGTGTTTTACTTCGTTATATATATTTTATTCCTTGGTATGAACACTTGAAGAGTTTCGTGTACTTTCATGGATTATGAGAAACCATCACTTTCACCTCTTTATATCTCCGGAACCGTGCCTATGCTCATCTTAACCCTTGTTTGTCACACTGGGATCAAATCAACCCCACGACCATATATTCCCTTAATTTTAAGTACAGAAACCTATGAGGAGCGGGTCTATAGCGACATTTGTAAAAAAAAAATATTAAATTTTTTTATAAAAACAGCCATTTTTTTATTTGTTGGGGGCTATTTTAATTTTTTTATCATACATAATGTTAATTTTTGGCTATATAACCTACATAACTTTTAAAAGTAAGCTTTTAAGAAGCTCTAAAAAAATTGGCAAGTTAAAATATTGAATAGCTTATTTGTTATAACAATTTTTGTTGTTGGGGTAGATTCCACCCCAGTGTAGCAAGTACGTAACGTCTACAGAAGTGTGACAAATAAGGGTTAAAATTTTTCTGGGATTAATGTCCTATCATATAGTACTATTTGGCATAAAAAAAGTTTGAAATTCGAGGTCCAAAAAATGGGCGAAAAAACAGCTCTTCTGCCATCATTATTTAATATTATTTTATGACACAATATCATGTGATTTCTATTTCTCTAATTTTTAATTAATTTACATAACATGAAATTTTCTATTAAAAGTAGCATAAAACATTAAGTTCTAATGTTTACATCTAATTTACAAAAAAATTTTAATGCTTTCTTATACGGCTTCTAATATTTTTAATACAGAATACAAGTTTCTTATAATTTGATATAAAAAAGAAAAAGAAAAAATGAATAAGTTTATATATTTCTTAAGATTCTTCAATAATATAATTTCATATAATTACAATTATATACACACAAACATATTATTTTTTCAATAAAATAAAAACATATGAAGGCTCTCTTGAATAAATCAAATAATAACGTTAAAAAATTTGCAAGAGCTAGGCGCAATAATTAATGCGCGTATATAATTTATTACAATAGACAAATTAAATAGCATTAGCATACGTTTCGACCTTTTTTTTAGGTTTTATCCTCAGCGCAATATTAGTAAATTGTAATTCAAATTAAATCGGTCGGAATTTAATGCAGTCAAACCGTTTTAACCATTTGGCTGCGTTAAACTCCGATCGATGTAACTTGAATTACAATTTATTAATGTTATGCACTGAAGGTGGCCCAAAGAAAAGGTCGAAACGTATGCTGATTTTATTTAATTTGTCTATTATAATAAGTTATATACGCGCACTAATTACTGCGCCTGGCTTTTATTACCAAATTTTCGACGTAGAAGTACGTCTTTGTCGACAGTAAATAGAGGGTAACACTGGATCACAGATGCAACGAAAACATGTCACACTTGAATGTTTATATCTTCGAAATAATCGTAATGATTAATATGTCATTAGATAGCTTATATAGTCCCATTTCCTCTTTAAAGTTTCAAAAGTTTCAAAAAGCTTCTTAAATGAGGAAGCCAAACAATTATTAGCAAATAATTATATAATTATGCTCAGGTCTCAACATCTTTCAATTTTGGCAATATAATATTAATTATTGGCACTTTTTCTAATTCCATTATATTCTTCAGTCTTTTATAATTCTTTATAAATCTTTTCTACCCCTATTTTTTATACAATGCTTTAAGATTTGGTCGATTAGACTCAGCTTTATTAGGTTACTATGTATGTACGTATTTCTAGCAAATTCTAACGTATGTAACTCAAGAACTAATTAATCAAAGAGTGACGCCAAAAACAGGCCAAAAATAGCCTGTTTTGTCACCCTTGAAATCCGACTTGAATTTGTTGTTAAACGATAGTTATATATAAGACATTAATCCTCTGAAAGTTTCAGATTGAGCCCACTTTTTATCTCCACGATATAATCAAAGTTTGCATTGTGCATTAAGAAGCTTATCCACTGCTTCAATAAGATCTACATGGGGATCGATATACCCAACCCTGATATATGCAATGTGTCAATAATCATTTCTAAAAAGCGTTAAAGGAGTATATCAAAACGTATACATGGTTCATGCAACGTGAGAGGCACGGGGACTCACGCTAATCAAACACACCAAATCGTGAGAGGCACGGGGACTTACGCTAATCAAGCACCCCAAATCGTGATAGGCACGGGGACTCACGCTAATCAAGCACCATCTGAAATGGGTCAGAACAGTTGATAAGGACATTGATGCACAATGCGAACTTTGACCCCTCATATCTTGAAGATAAAGAGTGGGCTCAATCTGAAACTTTCAGAGAGGGTCAATGTTTTATATATAACTATCGTTTAGCACCTAATTCAAGTCGGATTTCAAGGGTGACGAAACAGGCTATTTTTGGCGTCACTCTTTTAAAGAATTATATATAAAATAGGGATAGAAAAGACTGAAGAGAATATAATAGAATTAGAAAAAAATTGCCAATATAATAAAAAAAAATATGCAAATTAGAAATTTGCACATTTTTGTAACATTATTTAACATAATTTTTTATTTAATTACATATTTTTTATTATTTTTAATATATATTTGTTATTTCTTTTTTAGGAGCTACGTGATATACATCCTGAAAATACCTATGTGGGAATTAGTTGAAAAGTACAGTCTATGGAATTTTATATTACAAATGAAATAAAAAATACAAAAATAATATAGTATAAAAAGATATGAATATAGAATACGAAAAAATATATAAATAATGTACCTATTCTATATCTTTTTCACAAATATTATACATATATCGTATTCTATCTTTCATATCGTACATAGACTATTGACATAAATATGAAAAATGATAAATTATTATGGTGGGTAGATATATATGAATGTACATATATTTTTAGAATTGCGCATTGTAAAAAGGTATTTTTTCTACTTTTAAAATGATTGAGAGCGCGATATATCACATTTTTTAAAGCGTTTTATAAAATATATATTATAATTGCAAAAAAGACTTATTGAACAATTGCTTTTATAGATTGTCTTTTTCAATCTACAATCATATTTAAGATGGTCAATTAATAAATATAAAACATAAATATGCGAAGTATGTGGTGAAATAAGATAAGACTATTTTTGTCAAAATAAAAAAATTTGTTAACGTTTTGAAAAAGATTTAGTGGAATATATAAATTTATTAAATGTTACAGAGCACATTGAACTGCGATTACTTACTCAATTTTAATAAAGGTTTAGAGAGTAAAATTATGTATTAAGAATAAATTTATATAAATATTGTAAACAATAAAATATTATGAATTTCTTCTTTAACTTTTTCTTATCTTTCCGATTTACCCAATTTCTTATGTGTTTTTCATATGTATTTAACGACTGAATGTACTTTTCGTTTCACATATATTCATGTACTTGTTAAATTTATTAAACGAATACCGTTTCATATGTATTTAACGACTGAATATATACTTTTCGTTTCACATGTATTCATATACTTGTTAAATTTATTGCGCATTGAGTACCGCGCCTGGCTCCCATTGCCTCTCTCACATTTATGTTGATTTATTCAAGTGAGCCTTGTAACTCTAGTATTAATTTGTATTAAATATTTAATTAAAAAATCAAGTTTAATAAAAAATATCTGTTAAAATATTATTAATTTACCGAGATATTCGGTACTTTTGTAATGTAACTTAAATTCAATTTGTATAATATGATTACATATCTATAATACTTTCATTTATATTATAATAATATAATGATATTACTAAAAATGTACTATAACACAGCCACACAAAAGAAAAATTTTTTTCTGATCTGGTGGTCTGACCATGTTTACTTTATGTTTTTGGGGTTGCTGAATCCGAATCCGAGGTCTATTTAACCCCATCACATCAATATTTTACCATAACCTCAAAAACCCATAATTTAAGCTATATATAACCTAAGAATGAAGTTGTAATCTGAAAACCCAAGCTCTTAAACCCCATAACCCACTTAACCTCATAAACCATATGTAACGCATAACTCAATGTACATCAACTCCAATAACCACGTATGTCAGATATTTAACTTGATATGTACGTTATTTTAATAACCGCATAACTCTGGTTATTGCATCTTTTCTCGCACAATTTTTGTTTCGTCTCAAGCACCCGAAACATATACTGTTGTGTCCTAAAAACACCTTCAGCCTAAAAGTCTAAATTTTTTATTCAACTATAATGTTTCAAATCATCATCATTGTACCATCGGCATTGGCGTTATCCGATGTACACCGCGGGGAGGTTTCATGATCGGGTTTTGTACATCATGTAGCCCTTAAAAGGGCTGTTTGGTAAAGCTGCGGATAAAAGGCATAAATATTTATTTTAATTTGCTGGATTGCTCCGTTGCCCACCGTCACCACGTGGAGGTGCTTTGGATGCAGACACACACAAGATATAATCACTCTGCATAGAACCTGAGCTTTGAATTCTTTGACAGAAAATATCTTCTAGAACTACGTACCAAAATATGGAGATTTATCACTGATATATATTTTTCATATTTACAAAGACTCATGAATAAATGTGCATAGAATTAGAGCATTTTTGGAGACCTGACAGATACGCGTACATATGAAGTTAAATGTCTAACAAACGTGGTTATTGGAGTTGATAGATTTTTAGTTAAGTGGGTTATAGGATTATGGGGTTATGGGGTTGTTTATCCCTTTGTAACTCATGTTATCAAAAATAAAAAATATGACAACTATTTTAAATTGATTTACGACAGATAAATTCATGACATAGAATGTTGATGGAAACTTTGCCGGTTTGTAACAGTATTGTTACATGGAGTTACAAAGGGTTAAAAGTTTATTTTTTAGAGACCTGAAAGATCGCGAAGAGATTAAGCTGAATGTCTCACATACGTGGTTATTGGAGTTGATGTACATTGAGTTATGGGGTTACATGGTTTATGGGGTTATGGGGTTAAGTGGGTTATGGGGTTTAAGAGCTTGGGTTTTCAGATTACAACTTCATTCTTAGGGTTATATGTGTTTATAGCTTAAATTATGGGTTTTTTGAGGTTATGGCAAAATCCTGATGTGATAGGGTTAAATAGACCTCGGATTCAGATTCAGCGACCCCAAAAACATAAAGTAAACATGGTCAGACCCCCAGATCAGAAAAAAAATTTTTTGTAGCTATGTAATTAAATTATTTTACTTGTATAAAACGCGGCTAAAAATTAATTCTCACCTGCTTTCAATATGCATGTTATTATTCAAAGGAATCAAGAAAAAAAACAGTTGAAACAATTTCCCCCTTTTACCTTGTTCGAATGTAAGTATGAAGAATCTTTTTTTTATGTCGGCTGTGCAGCTGCACTACGTACGTAGCTGCCATGCAATCGTAACATTCGTAAGAGCCTACGCACAAGGATTGTCGTAATCGTTTACGATCACTCTGTCGTAAGTCCATCGTGTCGCATACGCGACGAATACGACATACGCAAACGTCCTTGTGCGTTGACTTCCAACACCGACTTATGACTTACGACAGAGTCGTAAACGGTTACGACAATCTTTGTGCTCTGGCTCTTTTACGCTGCGGTAATGGCTCGTGCATTAATTTACGCTCGGGCAAAAATTTAATTACGTATGTTTCTTTGTTTTGAAGACGATCGCAGGGGTGACAAGGCGAGTGGCGGCGAGGGTGAGGACGGGGGAGGTGGCAGCAGTGGCAGGGGTGGGAAGACCTGCAATTCCCGATGAGCTTACATCCAGGAAACCCCGCAAACGCCAAACGTCGATACGCCGACTCTCGTGCCGGCGGCAGCCATCTTGGGGGGGTTGCTGCTTGCGTTCCTCCTCTCTCGCGAACTCTTGATACTCCAAAGCAATTTCGGCGTCGCCGAACTGACGCCGAGTAAACTCAACGATGATGATTGTTAAACAAAAAATTAAGATTTGTTAACAAAAAACTTATTCCAAATCATCCTAAATCATAATATCATTATCTAAAAAAAAAGAGAGATTACATCTGTATATATAAAATAGAATGTATGTATGTATGTATGTATGTTCTTTATACACTCTTAAATTATTCGACCGAATTTTTACCAAAAGTATATAAAACAGGGGTAGAATTTTCTGGGGAGTGTTATAGAGTGTTTAGTTTTTCGTTACCGATCTTTTTGGGAACCGGTATCTAAAATGTTTCCAATTTTTCGGGAAATAATTGACCGAATCATGACAGGAGTAGAATTTTCCGGGGAGTGCTATAAAGTGTATAATTTTTCGTTACCGATTTTTTGGAAGCCGGAATAATTTAGTTTTACATTGATCTACCGATTTATTGATTTAGTTAAAACCGGTCCGCTTTTGTTGAAACAGGTTCAAAAATTTTAATAATTTAATTTTACATTAATCTATCGATTTATCGATTTAGTTAAAACCTTAGTTAAAACTTAAAAAATGCCCTAGAAAATCGGTTATCGGTAAGTGTAATATCGAGGTTCTGTGTACATCGCGAGCGAGCAATCTCGAAATTCCCAAAAAAACGTCCGGGAAAACCAAAGGATGAAGTCGTTGGTCGGTAAGTGAAATATCGGAAAAGTAGAAATGACTCAATAGTGTGAAACTCGAGTAGAAAAAGACCGGTTACGACATGTTCAATCAAGGAAAACATTTATGCGGTTCGATTTTAAATTGCCTTTAAATCAAATGAAGTCGTTTGAAGAAAAACGACGCCCGGGCGAAGCCCGGATAACCAGCTAGTAGTATATATTTTCAAAACTTTTAATATTAATACTTTGTGATGCACAACCTTAATTTCATCAAATCACATGGATTTATACCTGATTATGGAAAACTTTACATATAACAATGATTTATACCTGATTATGGAAAACTTTACATATAACAATGTGATTTGATGAAATTAAGATTGTGCATCACAAAGCTATATATTAAAAGTTTTGAAAATATATGCTATGTAATATCTCTTTTTTTAGATAATGATATTATGACTTAGGATAATTTGGAATATAACGTTTTAAAAATGTAAATTTAAGGGTTTATTTAATATATAGCTTTGTGATGCACAACCTTAATTTCATGAAATCACATTGATTTATATGTGAAGTTTTCCATAATCAGGTATAATTTTTTTAAAACTATAATATATTAGTTAAAACTATATATTAAAAAATAAGATATGCTGATATGTGTAATTTATAAATAATTTGATTCAATAAATCTAATTATGTGCAGCAATGAAGAATTCGGGACAAAATATTTTAATTATTATATAAACTACAAATTTTTACAAACTTATTGTTAGTAATAAATTACTCTCCTACCATGTTAGTGTTTGTTGCTATATTGCTATATAAATATGATCTCCATTTCCGAAAGAACAAGTATAGGTATAGTCAAGTTTCAAACACAATCTCCGCTAAAAAAATTTTTATACATAATATATATGTAAAATATGTAATACATATACTTTCTTTCTCTTGTATAATCTCGTTTTGCACGTACAGAAATAATAATAAGAAGAAGAAGAAAAATTAAGAAATAATTAAAAGTATAACTCTGGCATTGCTTTTATTTTATAAAAAGTAAAGTTTGAAAAATAAGAAAAAAATTGTCCATATGTAATCATTTATAAATGTAATAATCGTATTATATATATATATATATATATATATATATATATATATATATATATATATATATATGTATATATATGATTGTATATAGAATATCGTATAATCTAATCACAATTTTACTTTTTTGTAAAAGAACAGTGCAAAAGTTATTTTTCTTATTATTTTTCCCATGTATACAGACAGAGATTATACAAGAGAAAGAATTAGCACATATAAACGTATATTTTATATGTAATTATCACATATTTACATAAATCTGAAATAAAAAAATTTTTATCAGGGATTTTTTAATTGAAAGCATTATGTAAATGTTACTTAAGTAACAACTAGTTTCTGAAAAAAATCTTAAATCGAGAAATCTGTAGATCAGAAGCATTTCGCTGAAACACCCCGCATAAGTCAGCTGTTTTAATCGCAATTGAGTGATTAAACTGCGTCGGGGGATGACAGCTACGGCGGTAATCGTCCGTAATTAAAGATTCAGTCTGACAAGATAGCAGCTATCTTGTCCCGGCAAAGCGATTGCGGATTATCCCCGCACGATCATGATAAACGTTTTGATCACGGTTACTTAATTAAGTCTGCGGCTTAAGTATGCAATGGGAACAATCCATTCTTTTATAGCGAGATATCACGTACAATATTATTTGGATATGCGAAGCGTATGCCGTGTCTGCATGCTATTTTTTGCAAAATAGTGAAACGATCAAAAACATCTTATTGATATATTGATATAAAAATACATATTCGTTTACATACTTTTTTTTTCTTGCCAGCGTAAAACATTCCTTATTCTTGATATCGATCATTCCTATCTGCCATAAAAGTAGTCTAACTATAAAAAATATTTTGTATACATCTATATTTTAACCGCATGAATTTATGTCAATTGGAGAGTTATGTATAGGAAGAACGAGAAAAATAGGAGTTTATGTTCTTTTATTTCCTTTTTCTTTTCCTATATAATATTATTCTCAAACATTAATATATGTATTTTAACAGTCTTGTATATGGATTTTCAGCACGATTATCAGAGCCTTATGTTGCAAGGAACAGAAATAAAGATTTCATTATTTTTGCAATATTACTGAATGTTATATTATTGTAGTACTTAATATTACTTACAAAATAAATATTATTTATATTTAAATTATATTATTAATAAGTGCGGATTTTTGAACGCGTCTTTAATTCTCAAATCAATGAAGGTCGCCCTTTGTCACTTCTTGAATCTCGATGAGATAAAATTGTTAGTTTTGTTAGGTACTTAGGTGTAATATCGGCTTTAAACACAATCGCATATACGAACAAGCGTGCACGAGCCGCGCGTAGCCGGCTGGCACGCGCCACATGTAATTCAATCGGTTATTCGAACGAACCGTCCATGGTGGATGGCGAAAGGTGGACAGTGGGCATATCCTAATCCCGAGGAAACGGTTACGACATGTATAACCATCTTGACGGCGCTTCCCCGCCTTATTTTCTTAGCTGGCTCCTCGTGGGCAGATGCGCCGCTCGGTTATAGCTTTTTCGTCACTAACTCTTTTTCCGAAATAAGAAACTCGAGACACGTTATTTCTGGCATGTATAACACGACTGAATACAAAAGTTAAAAAAAGCATAATCATTCTTTGGTAATTCGTTTAACGTTTGATGCTTCTTTTCCTCGGAAATGTCCAAATATGTCACAATTTTGAGTTTAAAGATTATAAGAAAGAGCTGTTTTAATATAATTCTCTGGGAAAAAATGTGTCATACATGATTATATATGAAGAAAAAGTTACTTTTTGTTTAATTTCATAATAGAAAAGAATATATTACAAAAAAGAAACGATACTAGCTTGAGATAAAAAAATAAAAAATTAAATGTTTAATATAATTAATGAGTATACTTTAGAAAACAAAAATGTATTCAGCATTAAGAAGTTATAGAAAATAATTTCTTGCTTTCTCTCAAAAGTTCTAAAAAAAAATTAATTTTTGCTAAATATTGTAATTATCAGCGTCATATAATTGTATTAGGCGATATAAATTTATTTTTAACAACTCAGATATATAAATTGTAAATGTTAGAAGTTTTATGTTGTATCTATGTTTGCATATAACCAGAAAATTTTAATCCTCCTGCATTCAAACTCCTTGCACACAAATAGTGCACGTGGTCATCATGTAAAGAACGCGTGTGCAGGGGTCAAAAGAATGATTGAGTTCACGTGCGTGTTTACATAATTTGTAATGGTACTTAATCTCTTCTTTGATTTTGGTCGCGGGCAAACACAGGTGCGTCAAAAAGTACCCCGTATCGTACCTGCCGTCGCTTCCATTTCGTTGCTACACCATGATTCTATGGATTCGCGATTCGAATAGGGAGTGAGAAAAAGCGAGAAGGGTGACTGAATATAGTCGCTCCAAAGCAAGTTTAAAGAAAGAACTCGCAAACTCTGGTTTCAATAAAGTGTTTCAATAAAAATTCCAAGGTCTAACATATTTTTAAATTATTAATTTTCTAGTTAAGATAAAAAGTAGTTTTTAAAGATAATTTCTATAAATTATTTTCATTGATATTGCTTTAATTGTTTTAAAAAAATTTTTAACTTTTTGAATTTGCTTTTACTTAATGCATATTAAAGTTTATTAGTATTTAAGTTTATTAAAGTTTATTAGTATTTTTCGTAATTCTTTCTAATCTAATAATTTAATCTTTTTTATTTTAGCTTATAATAATTCTAATAATACAATTTAAATTATTTTTTTAACACAATTTAAATAAATCATTTTTTCTAATTTAATCTTTAAATCATCATTTAATTCTTCTAAATTTAATTAATTTAATTTTTTGTAGCAAAGAATAAATAAAACAATTAAACATATAATTAAGTGTAAAATCTCTCTAATCTTTTTTTACAACTTTCTTAATTTTCTAAAATTTTTAAAAAACTTTTAATCACCTTTCTTTACTTACTTTAGTGCTTAACTCTGAACTATTTAATATAATTATCGCTAATTTGACTTATTGTTGAGATCCGAGGAAAAAGGGAATATCTTTTACGAAGCTCAACATAAATACCATAGACCTAATCGATTGGAAGTGTAAGTCAATACCAGGTTGTACACACGACGTGTCATGAATTCTGGATCCATGTATGTGATCCGCTCTTTCCCCCTTTCTTTCTCTTTATTTTCTCTGCTTATGTGTTAATTATGCATTTACAATGACATAATTAACATAGATCATTTTAACATTTGTTGTAATATAAAATAAACAAAAATTCGAATTATTTTTTGTGTATATCTTCTATCTTATGCCATATAATATCTTTATAAGAAATGCAATGTTCGAAATTTTCTTTTAAATATACGATTTATATTAAGTAAATTAAATATAAAAATATGCCTTCTTGTTATTTACTTACATGCATAAATTTAAGCTAATCAAAAACATATATTTCTTGAAGTCCCTCTTTTAATTACTAATTATTTAAAACCTATTATTCTCTAAATATATTAAGAAAATAAAATTAACTTTGTATTATTCAGAAAGTCTTTCATTAAACGCACGGGATATACTTTATATCGACAAATTTCGGACGAGCGGAAAACATGATCTTTGCTCTCACTGGCACCCTCACGCTGATACGATGACACACAACATGGTGATGACGGTGTGCCGTGCTCGTGCGGTTGACTTCCTCTTCCTGTGTCCGCATATCGAAACTATTCAGTCAGATGTTCTGTCTATATTCGCCATTCGGTACTTAGGATTATGATGAGACAAGATAATCGAATATAAGAATATTATAGGATAACATTCTTTAATGAGAATACAAAGTAATAAAAAATTTGAGATACTTACAATATTCTTATATACACTTTAATTATTGAATTTATTTAAATTAATTTTTTCTACATTTATCTTATGAAAATTATACCCCCCCATCCCATCCAAAAACATATTTTATTATAATATATATACATATATACATATATATACATATATATACATATTGTAAAAAGAAAAAAAATATGTTAAATAATATATATTAAACGGGTGATATACTGATAATAATTAATAATGTAATAATAATACAATAAAACAACAAAATAATATATTAGAGAAAATGTTATATCTTATTTATATTATGTTTAAATTAATAGATATACACAGTAAAAAATAAAACATAATTATAACATTTTTTACATATCCCAGAAAGTCCAAATTTTAAGTTAAAATAACTCATTCATCGTGTGTTACTTGTTGACAAATTAGAAATATTAATTAATTGACACTATACTTACATGACACTTACATTTATATTTGTTCTTTTGACTTTATTTTTCAAGTTATATTAACACATAATATTAATTATTTTACTCGAATTATGTGTAATAGAAATATTTAATTTTAGTAAACTTAATTATTTTGTATGTCAAAGTTTACGATTATTTGAAAATTTACTTTAATTTTTGTTTATGTGTTAAAATAACTTTAAGACGTGTTGATTTTTTAAAATAATTGTGTTAAAAGAACTCAAAATAATATTTAATTTCTAAATGGCATACATAAAGTGTTAAATTATCACGTTGACATAAATGTAATACATGAAAATGTTAAGAAAATAATAACATAACTGTTGTATGTTAATTTTACATTGAAATAATAATAAAAACTTGGTAACACAAGAAAATTTTAACATATAGTCCGCTATGTACACACGATTTTTTACTGTGTAATATTATCTCTAAATTTATATTCAAGGTGATGTAACGTCGAATTGTTGTTGAAGTAACAAATCCTTCAGGAAAGTGACGCAGGATCTTTGCATGCCGAGGAGAACCCACGGTCGAGTTCACCGTTGACTGGTCAATATCCGCGAAAAGGAAGGCATTACAAGCCGGTGATCTTGAGAAGGGTATCGAAGAGCAGGACCACCGTGATCGGCGCGCGGTAATGGTATCTAGAGAAAATATAATACCTCCCTTCCATCCAGCCAACTAAGATATATACAATATGTCATATGTATAGCCAAAGAAGATCGTCTATGATCGCCGAACGAGCGATTAGTATCCCATATTTCCGATATAATGCACGTTGTTTGACAGCGGCAACAGCTTGATTAAATATAATTAAAACTATGATCTGCTTGTATTGGATATGAGTATAAACATTAATTTCACTTCTAAAATTCTTATTCTACTTACGTGAAGATTTGTAAAAAAAAAGGAGGAAAAAAAAGAAAGAAGGAAATCTTGTGCCATTTCTGATATTTCATTAGTCCATATTCTCTTATAACGTATGTTTTGTTTTTTTTTCATTTTTTTAATAATTTTAATTTCCAACAACATTCTTAATAATTATTTTCTAATTTTTTTTGTTTTTGACTTTAGAGAAATTAATATTTTTTTTTAACTGCAAGAAGTACATCATGTTGTTCTGCCACTTTGCACGTCACTTTTACGCAAGTAGGGATACATAAGATCTGATGACAATATGTTAGTACACAGTTTCAGTTGGTGAAAGAAGAAATGAGAAAGAGAAGAAAGGGAGACCAAGACAGAGACACAAGGAGAGAAAAAAGGGATAGAGAGCAGTGGAGTGGGGTCGGATGGTACGTACATAGTCAGTGAGCCGCTTTAAGGGGTGAGAGAGTGGGTGGTGGATAGGTGGTAGATCGCTAGTTAGCCAAGAGACATTGACATGCCATCCCGCCAGCATGGCAGTGTCTCTAAGAGTCGCGCGTCCAAAAATTACGTTGAAGTTTAATTGCTTAAAATTGAATCGAAAGTACTCTTTAAGACGATTTAAAGTGGCAGATTTTCTACGACATCTGAATCGTAAAAGTCGTTATCAGTTTAATCAAATAATTTCTTGAAAATAATTTAATAATTTGACTCGTTGGAAAACAATCATAGTTCGAAAATAACTGGAATAGTGAAGTGTCGCTAAAAATGCAAAACGTAAGATTATGTCCAGGATATCAGATTAAAGCTGGTATCAGAAAAATATGAGAGAAATTTGAAAAGTCTGTGAGATAAAGAAGTGATAAATCAACATACAATAGAAAAGAAGACCTAACGAATACTCAGAGTCGCATAATATGAAACGCGTAATTAATTTGCTCTATAATTGAAAAAAACTATATAAAATACGATCTAAAATATAAGTATTTCCGTTCCTGTCTCTAGATTTTTAATTTCGCGAGAGAATATCGCAAAAATGTGCAGAATTATCACGTAAAGAAAAATATGTCGCTAAAAGTGAAATATTTTTAGTTAGAAAATACTGCAGAAAATTATAACAGAATATATAACAAAATTTAAAAAATTTAAATGATGGAATGGAAAAATGTGCGTAAGAGATCTAATATATAATACACATAAAATGTATAAAAAATTGAAACGTTACGAAATAATAGGACATTATAAAACGAGAAAATTTGACCAATAAAATCACGGAGATAGTGTGGACTGAAAACTTCGATTGATATAAAGAACTTGTTTTCTTATCATGTGTTGTTAAGTGCATTGTGCACTACAAAAAATAAGTGTGTTCGACGTGAGTTTAACGTGTGTGGAAATAAAACATAATGCACTTGATCTCAAGTGATATGATTCGCCTTTCAATTTTGAAGGAACTATCCTAGAGGTGAAAGCAAAAGTGACTTTGCAGTGAAAAAAAAATCGAGATCATACCATTAGCTGTAAAAAGATAAAGATTCTTAGCAAAGGCTACCGGATGTAAAGATCATATAAGAAGATGCAGGCATCGCGGATCTGTGAATGGGAATATCCGACGACAGGTTTTCTGCAGAACCCTCTAACAGGGACTGGCAGGTCTTCCAAGCCATAAAGGTACGTCTATACGAGTGTGGCGAGCCGTATGCACGTGCATTTTCCTTCTTCATTCGGTCATTCATAAAAAGTCATTCATTGATTCATCTGGCCGATCTTTGCAGTCACATCTCGGTCCAGCGTTAGCAATATATTTATCGAGCATAATAAATATTGTACATGACAATTATCTCATTTATATATAAAAGAATAATTTGATGAAATAAAGTATTCAAAAAATTGAAAAAGGTATTGTCCTATACAGAAATGGAAATCTTTTTTCTCATGGAAATTAAAACATAAATATATCCAATCGGATACATATATATATTTGACACTCAATGCTAAAACAAAATATCTAATTTTCTTTTTTATTATTATTAAAAAAAATTTTAATAATGTTAGAAAAAGAAAAGTTTTCTTCATAAAAATTAAAATACATATTTGATTCGTTCTGTAACTTTCGACAAAATTTGAATTTATTATATATATCCTTAACAGAATTATTGCAAAGTGTTTTATTCTGATTGTAAGTAATTAAATTAGATTTTTTACAAAATGTTTACGAAAATAAGACATTGAAACAAAGAAAAGTTTCATATTCGTTTTCTTTTACATTAATTTTTTTCAGAAGGATATCTCAATTATTAGATCCATAATCCCTTTTCTTATTACGACAAAACTATGGCAATTAATTAACATTTTTATTCAAAATCCTAATATCCTTTAGTCGATTATTCATGTTATATAATATATGATAAAAACTTAATGGCAAACACTTTAACTTTCTGTAGATAAATGTATTTAATCTATCTTAACTATATTTTCAAAACAAATCAAAGATTACAGATATTTTATTTTATTTTATCTTACCTTCCTACATGCATTTTCTTTAATTTTTCTATCCACAAATTTAACGGTCCGACGAAGCTCAATAATTTCGTAATAAACAAAATAAATATTCTCACTTAACAGGAAGATCAAATTTATCTTGACAGATAAGTTATTTTTCCGCAGAAAATGCATAATTTCTATTGCATCGATCCACGAACCCTTCTATTTCGCAATATATACTTAATAAAATTGATCGCGCATAACAAAACAATTTAAACATTAAAATACCTTTTAACCAGTTTCACATTTACTTTATGTCGCAAAATACAGCATCAATGGCGAGTGGCGGCTCGCGGTGAAGCTGCGCGCCGTTACCGGGACGACCGGAGAGGGCTGGACCAGCGCTATAGCGCGTTTCCATAGGGAGAGGAGACGAGGGTTGCGAAGAGGAGGAGTGGGTGGGCGCAGTGGTGTGCATCCGGGGGATAGGCCATCGTCGAGAATTTCGCAGAGATGGAGTTTCTGCAGAATCATCACGCGGTTAACACCTCCGAACCGCCGTACACCCTCGGCACAGGTGAGACCTGGGATCCTCCGTATCACACGGCGGCGATCACAAAGATAATCACGAAAGCGAAAACGCGGGTGACACAGTGTAAAATTTCCTGGAAATAGTTATATTTCTTAATTGATTACCCTAATAATAGTTTTAAAACTGTGAACAAAATGATAACTAATCTACATATTTATTTAGTCATTACCAAATTCTAAAAACTTCAGTTCGGTTCAATTTTATAAGAACAATCCAGTTCCAGAGTGCTCTAATAAAATAAATATTCTCCAATAATCAAGCTAATAATTTTAACATATGTTTATATTTATGTATTACACAATTAAAGTGACTCCTGCAAAAGTAATGTGTCAATTTTTGCAAACTAATTATAATTATAATTTTTTCAAACTTTGAGGGTGGAAAATTAGAAAGTCAATTCGTATAGTATTATTACTACTTTATGATGATACGATGGTTTTTTTTAATTACTTCATTAACAACGTCTCTTAAGTATCAAAAAAAGTATCGCGAGTGTCAGCATATAGAATAGCTGCCAATATCAAGATTATTCCGATTGACTTTGATAAATCTTTCATTTTCAAGCCTTATTGTAGCATGAAATTCACTTAATGTATTCCTATATTGTGATAAAGGGATAATATAAAAAGTAAAAAAGTATCAATATCTTTCTAATTTTAACATATGTTTATATTTATGTATTACAATGTTCTCAGTATGTAATTTTATTGTTATATATATTTCAAATATAACATTATGATCTTCATATATTATTTATATTATAATTGTACGAATACGTTTTATTAACAATATATTGGATTAAATTACAAAATGTATGATATATTTGATAAAATTTCATACAATTTAAGTACTTTTTTAAAATAGATATTATCCTTGAATATTTCGAATATCTTAAGGATGTTTTACGTATAGCTATATGTAGTATAATTTTGTTTTCTTGATTAAACAATGTAAAGCTAGTCTCAGAAATTATTCATAAATATTATTGGGACAGAAAAAAGCGTAAAAATCGCAATTTTTCCCATTTTTGTACTTGATATTGTTTAAATAAATCATTAAAAAATTGAAAAAAATATATTAACTGAAAAACTTAAAAAACCGTAATTGCAATTCTCGATGTCATAGAAGTGTATAATAAAAATTTCATTTATTTTTACTGTACAGGAGCAGAGATTCATATTATGATATTTACACATGAGAAGTATATCTATATATATGTATACAATTTCTGTAACTTTTAAAGCAAATATCTCAGAAACGGATTAGACAATCGATCGCAGATTTAACACAGGTTTTTGGGATATGTCAGTGCACAATCTCTGTACAGCTTCATCTCTCTATTTTGCGATATATATCCTGAAATCAGTAAAAATCATTTTTCGGTAATTGATCAATACGTTTTCTGAATTCCTAGGTTCCGTGGATAGCATTGAGGCGACTATCTCATCTAGCCTCTGTTCTGGATCAATAGGGGTGCTTTCGGGTGACGACGCTCTATCAACCGACAATCAGAACGAGGAGGCAGCCGTCCTTGGCGCCGCTCTGCAAGGCACGCTGCGCTTGCAGGACCTGCAGAATTCGCCGACTGATATCGGCGCCGACCAGGGCCAGCAACTTCCAACTTCTGGTCAGGCCGTGAGTGAATTTGGCGGTAGCTTCTGGGTCGACGATATGGCAGGTTTCCCTCTACCCCCGCTGGACTTGGATCCCTTACCTCCAGGATTATTCAGCCCATGCTCAGGAACGTACAAGTTAGTTGGCTGGTTCTTTTTTTTTTCACTCCTCCTTTTTTCAGTTTTTTGTTTCGTCTATTCTTTATATATTATTTAAATTTCATGCTTAAAATGATATACTTAAAAAACTGTATTGGATTTATATTTAGTTATATTTAATTAAATTTATGTATATAAATGAATTGTTGTAATCTTTATAATAAAAATTAATTTAAAAAATATACAGTTATGTACAAAATAATAGCACTGGCTAAAAAAATAAAAAAAATTCTAAGTTTTAATAAAATTCCATTTTTTTATTGTTATCTTTTTGTAATGATGAGATGAGATGTTTTATGTTTCTATTAATTAATGTATATTTAATAAATAAGGAAATTATTTTTAAGTTGATTAATTTTAAATTTAGATTTTTCGTCGTTTTTTTAGCCGGTGCCATTATTTTGCACATAACTGTATCTAAACACACACACACACACACACACGCACACACACACACACACACACACACACACACACACACACACACACACACACACACACACACACACACACACACACACACACACACACACACACACACACACACGCACGCACACGCACACGCACACGCACACGCACGCACGCACGCACACACGCACACACGCACACACGCACACACGCACACACACGCACATTTAGTTTTTCTCTCTCCTACAATTACGCTTTTATTGACCTGATGACAATTTGACAATTCGACGAAACCCATAAAATTCAAGGCTTCTTCCAGCTGGGGCTGCTCACGGGGCGAATGCGTGCCAAGGACGAGCAACGGCGCGAACGGCGAGGGCGTTGCCGACGTTCTTTTATCCTTGAAACATGCGGTAGTGCATCCTGGAAGCCCGACGGCCAGCTATTACACCACTGGCACCGGCTCCGCCACGGCTCATCATTACTCACAGGACTATGTGCAGAATCTGGGCCCGTCGGTTCCAGGCCCGGGTCACTACGGTTCTGCATCTGCCGCCATGTCTGTCAATGTGTCGATGAACATGACCATGAACATGAATATGCACTCCGGGTAAGGATTTTCTTTCTTCTTCTTCTTCTCTCTCTTTCTTACCCAAATCAGCCAAAGAAATGTTCGCTAATCCATTATTAACCCATTTTTGCTACTAATTTTGTCTTAATTATTATCTACTAATTTTGTAATATATGATTATATCACCCGGTAGATAATTTTTCATACAATCTCTGTTCATATATGTATAATACACAGAAAAAATAAGTAAAAGAATAATTTTCGCATTTTTTGATAGACAGTAAAGTTTGAGGAAATAAAAAATTGCCTATATTATAATCATAATAATGTAATAATCGTATGTAAATATATAATTATATGTATAGAAAGTATCGTAATCGCAATTTTACTTTTTATAAAAAACAGTGCAAAAGTTATTTTTCTAATTATTTTTTAATTACTTGTTTTAATATTTTCCTGTATATACCGACAGAGATTATACAAAAGAAAGACATATCATCTATAAATAAACAATCTTATCTACTTATATAATATTTTTCTCCAAATGTACTTTTTGACTTCGATTGTTTCGTATCATTTTACAGGGTAAGGTAAATAATCATACATATTATTTACAGATGTGAGTTTCAATGTTCATTCAAGAATGTTTATTATATAGATAGTTGTTGTATATTTTATTTTAAACACAATTTTTGTCTCTCCTGAAAACTTATTTATTGTCACAGGCGATATTGTTTATTTATTAGCGATATTGTATATGAATATATTTTATATAAAATTACATTTATACATGTTTTTAACAAAATGTTTACCGAGCAAATATTTCATTATTAAAAATATTTTAAAAAATAATAATTAGAAAAATTTTCCTCTTCTTAAAATTTTCATCCTTATATTGTAATATTATCTCTGAAACTATCTCAACCATCAATTACTTCTATAAGAACGTTCATCTCCCAACAATGGCCGTCATCTTGTTTTCTACATCTTCCCTGCAAAGTGCAGTTATTTGATCCTATCTCTACTCTTCTGTTATACGTCTGTATCTCTATCTTTATCTTTGTGTATGTGTGTGTGTGTGTATGTTTTTAGATACGAACAAAGTTATTCGTCAGCATGGGGCGTGGAACCTCTTCTAAGTCCCGCCCCACAGTACGGCAATCCGGTGGAGGTGGCGGCGCAAACGACCGCGAGGGTGAATCAGGGCGCGCCGACCAATAGCGGTCTGATCGGTCATCCCCATTCCCACCCTCAGCCGCATCATAATGGTGGCCGGCTGCAGCTCGGGGGTGAACATGCGATCTGTGTAAATACCACAGGTCCAACCGCTGGCAGTATCACCCCCGAAGATAATGGCAGACCCAATCTGTGTAGGATATGTGGCAAATCGTATGCCAGACCTAGTACTCTCAAAACTCACCTGCGCACCCACTCTGGAGAGAAGCCGTTCAGGTCGGTACATCCGAATGTAATGTCGATGGGAAGAGTGCAGAATTTGATGGATTTAAAAGAAGAACGAAAGGGAGACATTTATTTAGCTATTTTATTCCGTTTTATTATATTTCATATTTTAAAAGAAAGCTATAATATTCTAGTGATAGTAATAATACAGTATTGTATTAAAGAATATTATAAAATTTTTTCTATTTTGAGAATAATCAAAATATTAAATTTGTTTTCATTAAAAAAAAAGGTAAATTGTATCCTACATTTTGAACTATATAAAGTAATTTGTGGACAAGTGTTTAAAAAAAAAGATTGCATATATATGGTCCTTGCATGAATCAAAACAATGCATCTGCTATCGCAAGTATCGAACGAAAGTTTGTTAATTATATACAGTTATTGTTATATATTATTTATTTATAGTCCCAGTATTTTTTCCTAATGTCTATAAAAATTTATGGTAAAAATTTAAAAAAACATACTAAAACTATACATAAACTATAAAATAAACTATTACATACTGTAACTATAAAATATTAATAATAATAATAATCAAATGTCAATAAAAACAATAAAAAATCCATAAATAGACTATAAATTTATTA
Source organism: Temnothorax unifasciatus (assembly GCA_030770225.1). Taxonomy (NCBI): domain Eukaryota; kingdom Metazoa; phylum Arthropoda; class Insecta; order Hymenoptera; family Formicidae; genus Temnothorax; species Temnothorax unifasciatus. The sequence continues at coordinate 27,487 of JASTWK010000416.1, read as the reverse complement.
TTCGAGTTTTAAAAAACTATGGTTTTACTAAAACATACTAACTTATTCAAAACATAACTAAAATTCAAAAATTTATTAAGAAAAAAGCATCGGTCAAAATGTAGCTAGTAAATAAAAATGATTTAAATATGTTAAAACAATGATAAGAATAAAGAACGTAAAGATAGATGGTTTTTTCCTATGGTTTTACAATTGGATCTTTCTCCTTAATTTTATTGATTTAAATTTCAAACTTAAACAGCTTCAAGAAAAAGTATGTCTAGATATAAATCCTTTACAAGGATGTTCTTAAATTGGCTCTTTTTTCTCTCTTTTAATTTTAGATTAGATTTTCTAGTAAATTCTTAATCAATTTTTGTTTAAAATTTATAAGAAAATCTTAAAAACAAAAAACCAAAATTAGTTGTTTCCTATTTTATCTCTTTCTTAGAAAAATATAATTTCGTTAATTAATAATTTAATATTCTTTGAAAAGGTGTCACGCATGCTCCAAGGCATTTAGCCAGGCGGCGAACCTGACCGCGCACGCGAGGACGCACTCCGGCGAAAAACCTTTCCGTTGTCCGGTGTGTGACAGGAGATTTTCGCAAAGCAGCTCAGTAACCACGCATATGAGGACGCACTCGGGTGAACGACCCTATAGGTTTGTATATCTGAATTTATTCTTCAGAATCAACCGAAAGATAAATCGGTATTTATCCTTGAATTCTGGCAATCTGATATTATTTACTCAAGTTATTAAATTATGTTTTTAAATTTTGGCTAGCAATAAGTGACAAATAACAAGTAATTCCAATTGACAATTCACAACTGTGATTAATCATTAATACGAATAAACATGAATTTTCTATACAATTTAGTATTTATGACTTCTGTTTCTTTATTGTATAATAGCCACATCGAATTAGAAAGAAATCGATGAATCCTTTTCTTGTATTACATCGAAATAAGTCAAAATTTTGTATGTCACCACTCCGATATGCCACCGCGTTCGATAATAGATTGGTAACATATGTGGTAAATTTCCTTTGTTATCCAAGTTTAATAGATGCGTACATAATTCAGTCTGTGTATCATCCTTTTGATAAAAATAGATTATATTGATCAAGATCTAGAATTATTTATTAATCAAATAGTTTTTTGCTATACATATTTTAATAATTTAAGCTATCAAATATACGTGGTGGAATGCGAAAACACTAATAACTATTTCGAAGTTTATGTCCTGGTGTATTGTCAGCATCCTGTAATTAATGACAGTCTTCTGAAATTTGGAGGTCATCTCAATTACAATTACTATACTTACAGTATTTAGTCTCTTACGTGCATAATACGAGGTATGTCCCAAAAGTAATAAGAATGAATTTATAATAGCCCATTTACATACTCCCAATCGACAGTTACTTCGGATTTCTCTTAAAATAGGCTCCTTGAGAAAGCACACACTATTCTCAGCTGTTCTACCAGTCCTGAAAGCAGCGCTGAAAATCTGCATCTGTGAATGTATTCAGCGCGTGTGTCACGACCTTTTGGATTTGATCGAAAGTCTTGTGATGGTGACCCTTTAACAGATTTTTCACTTTGGGAAAAGTAAAGAAATCACACGGAGCCAGGTCAGGGCTGTAAAATGTGGAAAGACAGGGATGTTTTTCTCTCCCAAAAACTTCCTTACTGTTAGCGCGTTATGGCAGGATGCGTTATATCGTGGTGCAGAATTAAAAAAACATCCTTGTTCTTCCATACTACAATCCTGACCTGGCACTGTGTGATTTCTTTGCCTTTCTCAAAGTGAAAAACCCGTTAAGGCTTGTGTCCACGATGCTAGAACTTGACCAAGTTCTAACATCGTGGACACAGGCCTTTAAAAGACTCACGGGACTTTCAAGTATTATATATGTAAATAGGCCATAATAAATTCATTCTCATTACTTTTGAGACACACCTCGTGCATACAGGGTGTTTCACTCATAGGACAAACTTTAGAGTGTGGTAGGTCTTACAAAAAAAAAATCAATTTTTGTTGAAGTTTGTCCGTGACAATACTGTCAAAAAGTTAATGATCAATACGAAGAAGTCCGACAAATCTGTGCTAAATTTTTGTAAATATGATTTATGATACAGCTTCTTTGACATTATCACAATAAAATATCAGTCAAATTTATATATTTCAAAAGTCATAAAAAAATAATAATTTTTCGCGCTTTAACATATATAGTTTCGGCTGATTGTCCGCGTTATGCATATGCGTGTAAATACCTCATATGTACAGATATATAGATACTAATGTATGCTATTAGATCTTCACACGTTATAGCTATTTATATATTTCATCGCTATCAGAAATAGTGAACTTTACGTGTCAATTCCTTCAAAACTAGACAATTAAAGGTTTTGTATTTTTATAAAAATATTTTTATAAGTCTCTTTTACTATCTTTTATATCTTTTATATTAAAACCGTAAGAGTAGTTTGCTTGCTACAATTAGGAACGTGATATCGAAAGCCGTTTTCGTAATTGTAATACATGTAAAAAGCGCTACTTTGACTTCCATATTTCAACTTTGATATGGTCAAACCTTTTCTAATTACACATATGTGTTTAGATCGTGTTTACATTATTATGCTGTTCAAATTTTACAAGATTACTAAGAAAATGGGTTTGCGGACAAACTACCTTAAACTCTTGTCTTTCGATGACATGTCTTTAAGAAGCTATATGCATCCTTATTCGCACCGCCTGTGAGGTAGGCAGTCGATCGCACGACAGCATTGCACATGACAATATTACACATAACAACATTGCACTTAACAATATTAATCCACATATTCTTTAATTTTATTTTATTTTTTTTTTTTTTTTTTTTTTATCAAGAGACGCGGTAGCGTTTCACGCCAAGTATATTATAATAATTTATTAATTATTAATTAACAAGTTATTTTTTAACAAAATACAAGAGAGATACATCTTTCGTAAGCGATTCATATCCTCCTTTCATAATATATAATATATAATAATATTATTTATATAATATATATAATAATATTATTTAATTATTTTAATTTTTTTAAGTGAGACGCTACAGCGTATTTTTTACAGGAAGAAGAACGCTTCTCCAGAAATAAATCACTGAATTCTTTTGATAAGTCAATATTATCGAAAGATTTAAATACTGGAAAGAAAAATAAATTTTTCTGATTATAATGATGCACAGATATGCACTGTTCAAGCAGTTGTACTTGACGCATAGTCGTCGTCGCCGTCGTCGTCTTTTTCTTCGCAAAATCTTAAAAAATGTTGTCGGTTTGGCCTACCGTGCCGCTAGAGGCGCTCGTCACGAGTAAGTGATAGAATTAAAAATTAAATTAAATAATAAAAAAATCAAATACGATAAAATACGGTGAAATAAAATCAAACACGGTAAAATATGGTGAAATAAAATCAAATACGGTAAAATACAGCGAAATAAAATCAAATACGGTAAAATACGGTGAAATAAAATCAAATACGGTAAAATACGGTGAAATAAAATCTAATGCAATAAAATACGGTGAATTAAAATCAAATACGGTAAAATACGGTGAAATAAAATCAAATACGGTAAAATACATGAAAATAAAACCAAATACGGTAAAATACGGTGACATAAAATCAAATACGGTAAAAAACGGTAAAATAAAATCAAATACGGTGAAATAAAATGAAATACGGTAATATACGGCAAAAGAAAATCAAATACGGTAAAATTCGGTGAAATAAAATGAAATATGATAAAATACGGTGAAATAAAATTAAATACGGTAAAATACTGTGAAATAAAATCAAATACGGTAAAATACGGTAAAATAAAATAAAATAAAATAAAATAAAATAAAATACGGTAAAATACGGTGAAATAAAATCAAATACTGTAAAATGCGATAAAATAAAATAAAATACGACAAAATACGGTGAAACAAAATTAAATATGGTAAAATACTGTGAAACAAAGCATACGAGAATACGAGAAAATAAGGTGAAACAAAGAAAAATATGGTGAAATAAAATCAATAATAATAAAATACGGTCAAACAAAGTAAAGTACGGTAAAATATGATACAATGTTCAATAATTCGTAATCATAATATATCATATACCTCGTGCTTACTTAGATATCTTTTTTTTTACCCAATTAGTAATTGTGTAAAAAGTTGCAAACCCGAACCGTACTCCATAATTATACAATAAACAATTCCGAATTTCTCCTGTCGTTAATATACTATATATATGTATATATATATAGACAAGAGGTGAAGGACTATAGAGGAATAACGATTATGTCTTCGATGTACAAAGTTTACACGGCGGTACTAGCTGAAAGGATAAGGAAGGAGGTAGAATCGAAGAACTTAATTCCAGATAATCAAGCAGGATTTAGAAAAGAAATGGGGACGATGGATCAAATATTTGCACTGAACTACTTGGTAAATAGACATCTAAGAAAAGAGAAAGGAAAGATGACAGTACAATTTGTGGATTTGAAGGCGGCATTTGATTCAGTGGATAAGGAAGTATTAATCAAGGCGATGAGAGAGAGAGGAGTGAGACAAGGACTGATAGACAGGGTAGAGGAGGTTCTGAGAGAAACAAAAAGCAGAGTGAAATGTGGAGGAGAAAGTGGAGGAACATTCTGAACGGCGAAGGGCTTGAGACAGGGATGCCCGCTAAGTCCGATACTATTTAATATTTTAATTGCAGACATAGAGGATTACATGAAGAAGAGTGGATGGGGAGGCGTGAGACTAAAAGGAGAGAAGGTTTACACACTGATGTATGCGGATGATATAGCATTATTGGTGGAGGAGGAACAAAACATGAGATCAATGATAAGCAGGCTAGAGGGATACTTAGATAGGAAAGGCTTAACACTGAGTATAAAAAAGACAAAGATAATGAGGTTTAGAAAGGGAGGAGGAAGAAAAAAGAAGTATGATTGGAGATGGAAAGGAAAGAAATTAGAGGAGGTCAAAGAGTTCAAATACATTTAGGGAGAACGGAGGACAGGAGGCGCACATCAGAGAGAAAAGAAGGAAAACAGCAAGAGTAATGAGGGAAGTGTGGGGGATAGGGAAAAAAATGTGGAAAAAGGACTGGAAAAAAAGGATCTGGTTATATGATACCCTGATATGGACGGTGATGGGATACGGGGCAGAGATATGAGGATGGAAGGAAAGGAGGGAGGTAGAGGGTATTCACGAAAGATACCTCAAATGGATACTAGGTTTAAATTAGAGGACGCCAGGATATATGATAAGGGACGAACTGGAAAGGGAGAAGATGAGAGCAAGAACAAATAAGAGAGCTTGAAAGTTTGAAAGAAAACTGGAAGAAGATAGAGGAGGAGAAATAGCAAGGAAGTGTCTGGAAGAAATGAAGGAAAGATGGAAGAGGGAAAGAGTAATAGGAAAATGGGAACAGGAAAGAAAAGACTACTGGGAGGGGATAGGAATAGAAGTGGAAGGAGAGGAAGAGTTAGAAGAGGAGGCATTGGAGAATAAAGAGAAAAGGAGGCAAAAACAAGAAAGGATGGAAAAGATCAAGGAATCGAAATACAATAGGTGGTATAAGAGTATAAGGAAGGACGGGATACCGAATTATCTAAAGAAGGGTTGGGAGGAAGCAAGGTGGAGTAGGGTTGCTAGATTTAGATTTGGTAACGAAGTCAGGGAAGGACTATACTGGGGAAAAGAGGAAGACAAAATGTGTAGGATGTGTGGGAGGGAGGAGGAAACATGGGAACATATTTGGGAGGAATGCTCAAGATGGGAGAACTGGGAGGGAGAAGTCTGGCAAGATGTGGTAGGGAGGCTCCTGGAGGAAGAAGGAGAGAGAGAGGAATGGATGAAAGCGATAGAGGAGATGAGGCAGAACGGAGGGAAAAGAGAGGGAAAGAAGACTGCTTGGTAGATGGTAAATATAATCTTCTGTTACAGATAAAGGCAAAGGAGAAGAAGAGAAAGTGGTAAGAGGAGAAAATGGAGTTCAGAGGGAAGATAGAGAAGGAGACGATGGAGAAGCTAATAAAAGAACAGATAAAGGAGTTAGTAAGAGAGTCGAAGGAAGATACAAGGAGACGAGACGAGGAGACAAAAAAGCAGAGAGAGGAGATAGAGAGCTTGAAGAGAAAGGTACATAGACTGGAACAAGTCGCAGGGAAAAGGAAGAGAGAGGATAGCGAGGAGGGTAGGGACAGGCAGGAGGAAGAGAATTGGTGGGCTGCTGATGATGAGAGAAATGATGAAGAAAGAAGGAAGAAGAATGTGATAATAAAAATAGAGAAAGATAGGTGGATCAGAAGGGGAACGAGCTGGGAGAAAGTAAGAAAGCTGTTCGCTGAGAGCCTGAAAATAAAGGTAGAGGTGAGGGAAGTGAGCGTGATAGGACAAAAAGGAGAGTGGGTGACGGTCCTAGTGAGGATGGGAAGCGAGGAGGATAAATGGAGGGCGCTAGAGGCGAGAAGAAGAGAAGGGAACAGATTAAGGATTGAAATGGACGAGGATAAGACAGTAGAAAGGAGAGTAAGAGAAAGAGAGGATAAAGAAAGGAATAAAGAAAGGAGGAAAGAGGAAAGAGAAAGGTTATACAGGACAGCGGACGAAGAGATAGCTAGCAAGATGGAGGAGAGCCTTCTAATGGAGTCAGACGAGGACGATGAAGATAGAAAGGGAAGAAAAGCGAAGGCAGAGTAAAGAGAAAGGACAGGACCACAAGGAGTACAAGAGAACGACGAGGACCACAAAAGGACTAACGAATGAGATTGTTGAAATTTGTGTGATATTATATAAGACTGTTTTGTACAGGGTTGGGTACGTCCCAACAAAACGCCCTTTCAGACCCCTTGGGGTAATAAAGTATCTTTTCTATCTATCTATCTATCTATCTATCTATATATATATATATATATATATATATATATATATATATATATATATATATACAATATATATATATATATATGTGTGTAGGTCCAGAGATATGTTCCGAAACTGTTTACGTTTTCTGAAATGTACAGTCCTGGAACATACTCTTATATTCGTAATCAGATTTTGAAAACTGTCCTTGAAACTAACATAGAACGTGAATTTTTTCCAGGACAGTCCTAGAAACTGCCAAATGTCCTGGAATATAACGATATAGGGTAGACCGGGACACGTTGTCACACATTTTTTTCAATATTTTTTGTATTTTTTACATTCAATATTTAAGAGTACTGTGATATGCCAAAATTTCGAGTGCACCGTCAGCTTCAATTGGACAGTATCGAATTTTGTGTGATTGTTACTCTACAGTTGTTACATAACAATAAATAACAACAGGTCGCTTGTGACAACGTGCCTCGTGACCGGGGCACGTTGTCATATCAAATGTAATTGCATGCAAAATGTTATCCAAACTGTATTCAACGTAAATATCAATATATTATAGTGCGCTGCAATGTAAAAAAATAAAATCCTTCACAGAAACATTTATTTTATTTCAAAAAAGTACAAAAAGCACGAAGTTTTCGTCTTAATCTAAATACAAGAACCTTAATACAAGAACTGAACCTTTTTTTTCCTTCACATCGTTAACAGCAAGACGAATTACTTCTAGATCGACTACTGCGGCTCTCGCAGTTTTCCGTTTGTAGGAGCGCACCATATCCCAATTGTACCTATGACATTAAAATTCGTGACAACGTGCCCCGAGGGTATTTTTTTACTCCAAACAGCTTCATGGCCGACACGTTTGAGATATTCATAAGGTTAGGTATTGCACGCGGTAAGTAAAAGTACATACTTTAAGATAATATAAAGGTCTATTCTGAAAAAACATAAGCTTCATGTCTAGTACGTTGAATATTAGACAATAAAATTTTACTTACGGTCGCAAAAAACTTTCAAGTTGATTTTACGTCAACACGGCTGGAGCAATCTCAACACTGTAAACACACCAAAGATGGGCATACACTAACACGTTTTGGGAATGACGGGTGCTGCCCTCTGGTTATTAGTTTTTTAAATAAAGCCGATGTGACAACGTGCCCCGGTCTACCCTACCATTTTTTAGTCCCGGAACATAATTCCGGACCTACACATATATATATATATATATATATATATATATATATAGGGTAGACCGGGGCACGTTGTCACACGGGGCACGTTGTCACATCGGCTTTATTTAAAAAACTAATAATCAGAGGACAACATCCGTTATTCCCAAAACGTGTTAGTGTATGCCCATCTTTGGTACGTTTACAGTGTTGAGATTGCTCCAACTGTGTTGACGTAAAATCAACTTGAAAGTTTTTTGCGACCGTAAGTAAAATTTTATTGTCTGATATTCAACGTACTGGACATGAAGCTTATGTTTTTTCAGAATAGACCTTTATATTATCTTAAAGTATGTACTTTTACCTACCGCGTGCAATACCTAACCTTATGAATATCTCAAACGTGTCGGCCATGAGGCTGTTTAGAGTAAAAAAATGCCCTCGGGGCACGTTGTCACGAATTTTAATGTCATAGGTGCAATTGGGATATGGTGCGCTCCTACAAACGGAAAACTGCGAGAGCCGCAGTAGTCGATCTAGAAATAATTCGTCTTGCTGTTAAATGTGTATCAATAAGTTGCGCATTCGAGTGGAATTCTTGTATTTAGATTAAGACGAAAACTTCGTGCTTTTTGTACTTTTGTGAAATAAAATAAATGTTTCTGTGAAGGATTTTACTTTTTTACATTGCAGCGCACTATAATATATTGATATTTACGTTGAATACAGTTTGGATAACATTTTGCATGCAATTACATTTGATGTGACAACGTGCCCCGTGACCGGGGCACGTTGTCACAAGCGACCTGTCGTTATTTATTGTTATGTAACAACTGTAGAGTAACAATCACACAAAATTCGATACTGTCCAATTGAAGCTGAGGGTTCACTCGAAATTTTGGCATATCAAAGTACTCTCAAATATTGAATGTAAAAAATACAAAAAATATTGAACCAAATGTGTGACAACGTGCCCCGGTCTACCCTATATATATATATATATATATGTGTGTTATATATAAATATATAAATAATATATAATATATAATATATATATATATATATATATATATATATATATATATATATATATATATATATTACTTATATATTTATATATACAGATATATATATATGTTTTCAAATATAATTACAAAGTATATATTATTAGTGTGACAAAAATACTTAACAAAAATTCGTGAAATCCACTAAAAAGACATTAAAAATGTAAAAAAAACGCCACACAAAAAAATAAATATAACAGCATGAAAAAGAAGTGAAATCAAAGTATTATTCCAAGTAGGGGAGACCGGGGCTATTCGTGACACTTTTTTGTTTCAAATTTTTTTCTCGCTTCGTATAAATGCTTAAAAATTTTTTATTAGTGCGATGTAATCGTCCAACCTTCTAGTTTAAAAGAAAAGAAAAAAAAAGGTTTATCTCTCACGAGTCTCGAAATATATTAAGAAATGTATCGCTATGTCATGTGTCACGAATTGCCCCGGGGCCGGGGTAATTCGTGACACTTTCTCTGGTTGAACAAACTATATGGATTTCTTTCGTTTTTGTAATTTTTATCTACTTTATATTTTGAAAAATCCTTTATTTGTTAGAGTTTACATATTATATGCTGACCTATAAAAAATTATAAGGAAAAAAGTAGGTAACATTCAATTACGGGGAACTTTTCGAGGGCGTCCACGGCCTCTGCGAACTGCAGGTTCTTTCTTTGAATTCGTGGTGTTTTTGAGAGCGTTTTTTGTTGCTTTGCCTTTTTTTTCTTCCATCAATGAAGCAATTTCTGCGGGGTCAGTCAAAAGTTGCTCGTGTCACGAAATGCCCCGATGTGGTTTTTCCTCATTCATGATCTGTCACTTACAAATAAGAAAGAATAGCTAAATATCTACTTATGCATGATGCTTAGTGAAGTCGAGTGACTAAATACAACTTACCGTTTCGGATCTCTTATTATTATATTCGGCGAGAAAACAAATTTTCGGGATTTAGAAAATTTTACTTTCAGCACTCGAAGTCAGACTTTCTGTCACTGCGAGAGAAAAATAGTTGACACGCAAATGCCACTTTGTTGGTACCTAGAGGACACTAAGAGAGATCTATGATCGATATTACAAGTTTCTAGCAGCAAGCATTTTAAAGTTAGGCCCGCGACAAAATTTCAGCAGTGTCACGAATAGCCCCGGTCTCCCCTACATTTATTAGAATAAGTAATATTTTGCAAGATATATATTTTGTGCGTGAATTAAAGGAATACAATATTTTATAAACTATCTCTCAAAATTGCAGTAGACCTAATGTAGGATGCAGAAGACATTTAAAATGTATGAAATACAACGGTATAACAAAATGAAAATATAGAATACAATAGATAGCGTAACGAGATCTTATCTTATTTACACTTAAGGCCTTCACACATAAAATCCCGTAAGGACGGAAAACGTAAGCATAAGAAAATCAACCAATCCCAATCGAGTATTGTGTTGTCCGTAACTCCATGCAGTAAGGGAAAATACTCGATTGGGATTTGTCGATTTTCTTACGCTTACGTTTTACGTCCTTACGGAATTTTGTGTATGAAGGCCTTTTTGTACTTTATTACAAGAGATGCTCAAAGTGCCTCTTGACTACTGTCACTTTAACAGCAAAAGCTTTCCAGCAAGCGACACAAGTCGACAAAAATGTCATTCTATCTTTCTTTTTTAGCAATGAGTAACAATGACAAAACGACACTTGTGTAAACTTGTGTCGCTTACTTAAAAGCTCCTAAAAACAGCTACAATTGGGAGGAAGAAAATTGCGCTCCGTTTGCGTCTCACCAGCAACAGTTTTCAATCAACACCTGACATCTCTTGATTTCTTTTCATAAAAATATAAGTTGAAAAATAAAAAAAATAAGATATTTATTATATGTAATTAATATAATCAGATGCAAGGCAGGAATTTTGAGCACCTCTTATAATAAAATGTGTAAATAAAAATATAAAAAAACAACAAAAAACCAAAATTGAAATTAAAGAATGTGTGGACTAGTATTGTCATATGTCACGCGCAATGCTCTTGTGCGACTGGTTACCACAGGCTGTGTGAATAAAGGCCTCCGCACAATAAAAAATATAAGGAACAAGGAACAGATATTAGCGATTAGGATACTAAAGAATCAAAAATAAAGTTGAACGCACTATAAAAAAATACAGGCAACAGAAACAGGGAATAACACAGGCAATAGATCTTTAACCTATCGGAAGCCGTGTATTAATGCTACATCAGCTTTATTCCTGATTTCTTATTTCTAATCGCTAATATCTGTTCCTTGTTCCTTATATATTTTTCATTGTACGGGGGCCTTAAGAATGCATAGCTTCTCAAGAACGCGTCGGAGGACACGGGTTCTTTAATAAACATTGATTCTTTTGAAGAGACCTATTATTCCCTAAAGCTTGTTTTCCATGGGTCTTAAAACACTCTGTATAAACAGGGTATATAAAGTTACAGAACGGTGAAATATCTTGAAAAAGTATTATAAAAAATATTTCATAGAAAAGTTGTAGGGTTAGGTCAGGTTAGGTTTAAGGTGTAGGATTTAAGAATGTTTATTTATTGGCCTTATCAGAATGATGGTTAGATTTCGATAAATTTGGCGCTTTAATTAAATTAAGTTAATTTGACGACGGTTTCTGGTAGTACTTTTAACGCTAAAAAATTATATAGGTCTTAAGATAAACGGCCCAGTTAATAGCACCTTTATAGCAGCGGCTATTATTTACGAACGCGATATATTGTTAAACCCCAAACTAACTATTTTAACACGTGCATTAAAGCTTTCTGAGTAAGATTCACCTATATTTTTAGTTAAATCATTCAGTTCTAATAAATAAATAATTATTTTCATAATGTTCGTTATTGCCGACGTTTTTGGCACTATCGAAGTGCTCATGCCGCACTTTATGGCACCAACGGGCCCAATTTCCGGCACTTCAAGACGTCACATTTGAAAAGGAGTTAAATTGTCCTGCGTATAATTTCAGCAGTAATAAACAATGTTTAATTAGCTTTTATAGGTATTAAATTTTGTCAACCTCTATACAAAAACTACATATAATAATATAAAATAAGATAATATAAAATCATACATTTTGCACACTTTTATAAAGTTAATTTGCAAGTTTTTTTTAGTTTTTCTTTACCTTGTAGGATTTTTATTGGCTATTTTTTTACTCTTTTCGCTATTTATGCTTGTTCTTTTTAAACTGAAGTAAGGAAATGATATTTAAAACGATAATTTATGGACATAAGTATATCGCTTAATTCTTCTATTTAAATCTATTTTAATTAGATATTATATTATGTTATTTAAACTTTAATATAGTATTTGATTGATATATTATATTCCGTAGAACAATATAATAATAGTCCTTGCTTGCAATTCAATATGTAATTGGTAATGTGAATACATGGCTCATTCGGAAAATGTTTTGGTATAAAAATATGAAGGATCACAATTTAAGCAGAAAACAGTTTGTGCTTTTGGTTAAAGCAGAGAATACTCTGATGTATTTATGCTTTCTACTATTCTCTGCTTTAACAAAGAGTGATAATTTCAAAATATATAATTGAATGAAGTTGTAAATAACATATGATATAATAAGTAGTAAGAAGTGAAATATACATCCATAAATTATTATTTCTTCACTTATCAATATTTTAAGTATTAATTATAAACAGACGGAGTAACAAATTTCCTTGAATATCAATAAATTTACTTCAGTTTCTAGAATAATAAAGCAAAATTGATAATGCAACAGATTACAAACTCTGTGCCAAATACTGAGACGAAACCCTGCTAAAAATGACCGATTAAATCCGATTAAAAATTTTGAATCCGTATGAATCTGGATTCTTGATCCGAAAATCACAGATTTATAACGATTACACCGACTGAAAACGATTGAAACGGATTTTATTCAACGATGTAATTTCAATCGGTTCCTATCGGTTTGAATTGTTATGATTTCATAACGATTATACCGATTGGAAACGATTGAAACGGATTTGTACTCAAGGATGTAATTTCACTCGTTTTATCGGTTCTATCGGTTTGAATCGGTCTTAGTCAATCGTTTAAATCGTTATGATTTCGTGAACCCCGAAATTACGAAATTATAATGATTTAAACGAATTGACTGACCGATTCAAACTGATAGAATCCGTGAATTCCGGATATATAAACAGGATTATTTACTACTTTATTATAATTCCATTCTTTGTACTACAAATTTATTACAACGTGCAGTATTTATGTAAATAAAAACATTTTACAGTTTTGCAAATATAGAACTCATGACTTTACCAAAAGGAAATCCTGTAGTAGAAACTCCTATTACGTAAAAATTATGTGTTATATACAATTTTAATGATTAAAGCGGATTTAATCCGATTCACATAGATACTTTCATTACCCGATTTAAATGGATTAAGCGATAAACAGATACGATTGAAACCGATTCAGTCGGATTCAGATGAATCCGGAAATATCGCATTAAATCCGATTCCGGTATTGTATTAAAATTTTACGATTGATGCGGATTCAATACGATTTATGTGGTCACGTTATTCATCCGATTAAAATGGATTGGCATTAATACGATTGAAACCGATAACGGCGAATTCAGATTAATCCGGAAATGCCGAATTAAAAACGATTCCGATTGATTTGTTATTAGAACCGATTCACTTCCAATCGGGCATTCGATTAACCGGATTGAAAACGCATTCATTCAGACTCAATTTCACCAAATTTAATACGAAACCAATCGGATTTAATCGGTCATTTTCAGCAGAAAACCTTCATTACGCACTTCTTGGTATCGGGAATTTAAGAGAAAAACTAACATACAGATAAACTATTACTTATCTAATCGATAATGTGATTCGTGCTGAAGATGTTCATATAACCATTATGACGTTTTAATACTTACATAATACTAAAAATCAGCAGTTTGACATTCGCTACCACTGAGGTGTGTCACCTAGGAATGTCGTTCAGAAGCCACTGAAACGCGCGAGTCGCCTCATTCGCTGTCGGTAAATTAAGTACAAAACATTTAAAAAAAGTGTCTGTGCAATAATTAACAGTAAAAAACGCTCTTTAATTTGCCTGTAATCTTCTTTATTTTTGACGAAAACTTTATTTATTACAAATATTAATGTACCGTCGGTGCCGGAAACTAGGACAGTGCCATTAACTGGGTCGTTTACCTTAAGTATAGGGCTAACTAGAGTTAGAACACCGTCCGCCATTAACAAGGAATTATGCGAACGATCGAAAGAGACAACCTCCCCACTCTCGTACTTCGGGATATGCTTTGCCTCTCACTAACTTCTCCCCTGTTAATGGCGGACGGTGTCCGAACTCTAGTTAGCCTTATAAAACCTATATAATTTTTTGTTCAGCGTTAAAAATACTATAAAAAACCATCGTTAAATTAAGGCTCCAAAGTTATCGGAATTTTGCCAGTTTGACCTTGGGTTCAACCTTTTGGTCGCCAAGGTCAGGTCAAAGTTACCGTGAATTTTTTTAATAGGACCTATTTTTTATCGCATGTTCTTATAACCCCTCTTGAGACCTTTTTAAAACATTATAATTTTATTTGTTTTGGGTCAGGCGGTTTCAAAGTTATAAGGTTTTTTATGATAAGATGTCGGCAACTGTAACTTTACCCAAGATGAAAGTAAAGATACCATTATCGTACTATTATTCCTATGTATAAAGGAGGGAGTGTTAGATAATGTATACAGAAGTGAAATAAAGTGGGTAAAGTAGACATGGTAAAGGGATAAAGTGGGGGTGATTTGGTGGCAAGGACAGATTGACACCGTGTGTGCGTGCGTGCGTGTGTGTGTGTGTGTGTGTGTGTGTGTGTGTGCGTGTGCGTGCGCGTGCGCATGCATATAGGAATGATTTCAAATCAGTTCCCTTATGGAAAAATACACTCAACGTCTTAAAGTTGGGTGTGATTTCGGACCGCCAATTGAAGATTAACCAATCAAAGATGTTGAAATGATGGTTAACCTTCATTGGCGGTCCGAAATCACACCCAACTTTAAGACGTTGAGTGTATTTTTCCATAAGGGTTGGCCGCCAGTATTAGCGTTACTTAGGCTGCGGTCTACTTGACGCTACAAATGCTTTGAAGCATTCTTCTTCTCTTTTCTTTCAATAAAGAAAGAAAGAGAAGAAGAACTCTCCAAAGCATTTGTAGCGTCAAGTGGACCGCAGTCTTAAAGTGTACCGTGAGGAAACTGCTTTTGGTCAAACTTTGCACCTGTAACGCTTACTGTTCGTGGGCAGTATTTGCCGGATACGGGCATATAATACGATAGTGGTATCTCCACTTATTTCATCTTGCTACAGTCGCCGTTTTATCATAAAAAGCTTAACTTCGAAACGACTGACCTAAAACAAAGTAAAATTATACTGTCTTGAAAAGGTCTCAAGAAGGGCTATAAGTATATGCAATAAAAAATAGGTCCTATTAAAAAAATTCAAGGTGACCTTGACCTGACCTTGGCGACGCCGCCCAAGATCAAAGTCTTCATCTTATAAGTAAAGTAAACATTTTTAACTCTACATCTTTATAAAACTTACATTTTTTTTAGATATTTTGCCATCCTGGAACTCTGTATACACCCCTATATACATATGAGAAGTGCTATATTTACTAAACCATAGCAAATACAAAAAAGTTTATATAAATTTTTTATTCTACTTAAGTTCCTCTTTCATCTTGTAGTTGGTTCACTTTACCTTTCCATACATCCTGTACATAACACACACACACACACACACACACACACACACACACACACACACACGCACGCACGCACGCACGCACGCACACGCACACGCACACGCACACGCACACGCACACGCACACGCACACGCACACGCACACGCACACGCACACGCACACGCACACGCACACGCACACGCACACGCACACGCACACGCACACGCTTACGCACACGAATACGCACACGCGTGTACGTGTGTATATGGGGCATTCCACGCCAATTCGCAAGGGGTCAAACTTCGACCTTTTTATTTTTGATGGCTGCTCGTTTTTTAACAGGTCTTTACGAGTATTATACCCATGTAAGATCGTTTCTATAATAAATGTAGCGTTTCCGAAATAGAGCCTGCGCAAAATGAGGACTGCAAAATTTTCAATAAATTTTTCGCCTATTAGACAACGTCTAAGAAAAAAAATCATTGAACATAAAATACGCTATTTAGATCATAGTTAAAAAAAAATTACTCCAAATTTTTATAATAATTATTTTAAACTAATAAAGTAAAAAAACACACAAAAATTTGAATATCTCAAAAACCCCATTTTCTATTTTTTTGAAATTTATAGGGAATATTCTAGGGAGTATTAGAAAAATTTTAAGCCTGGTCCGAAGTTGCGCAGAATTTTTGGGAATTTTTTATAAATTTTTTTGTGAGGCAGTAGTAATATTTTACTAACAAAAGTGTAGTTAAAAACGCGTTTCAGACAATTCTGAATCAATTTAGATGTACTTTTTTTTAGTGATTGACGTTACTATGATGAAGATCTCGGCATAGCACACGACAATTGCGATCAACAGTGTGGAAAAGGCGAAAAAAAATAGATTTATGAGGAAATTTAATTCAATAAGTACATTTATTTAAGAACATATTATTTATTATTTTGTGCTTAGTATAATTATTCGAAAATGAGTAATCTTTAACAATTAATTTATAATTTTTACTTGGTATGACGCAGTGGACACGTTGAGTCTGAGGTATTCTTTTTGTTTCGTGATATGCGTGGCCCGACGATCCGCGAAAAGGATCGTTGGCGCCATCCGAATGAGATCTCTCGAACCATGCCCCCGCACCGCGCCGCGAACCTGCGAGCGAGAGCGAAGCAGTTCACGCCGGGAACATGTGATTCCGGGCTGCTCCGATCATCGTCGTCGTCAGACTCGCGCGTCAGAACGAAACGAACTGTGACTCGAACTGGTCGTTATTGTGTATTCCGCGTTGCCAAACCGAAGCGATACAACCAAGCAGTACACGACCGGGCATCTGCTGTTAAGAAAGTCGCGCTCGTGCGTTGTGGAGCACTTTGCGGGGAAAGCGCATTTACGCAGTCGACAAAGTCCGAACGCCGCGCTGTTCTCAAACTTATAACAATAAAGAAGACAACTTGTGCCGGCGATAATTGTGCCTGCGTCATTCACGCCCGATCCTTGCATTTCGGATCTCTCTCGGGATCACAGCAACATCTTCAAACAGTTTTTGGTCCTTCGAGCCGGATCGGCGTGCAAGCGGGACAAGTGGCACACAAGACTCGCCTGGTATTCACGCGCACGCAGCATCGTCCGACCCGTCCTTGACAAGCACAGGGTCGTCGACGAATTTAAACATCATGGACGAACTGTTGGGGCAGCAACGAGTCACGATCCGTTCAATCGAACGAGCCCTGGAAAACTTCAAAAAAATTGGGAAGGCCAATTTCACGTACGGAATCGTACGAAACCGATTGCAGACCCTGAAGGAAGCCTTTTCTCGATGTGAGCAACTACACGGACGGATCCTGGCCACCGCCACGACGGAGGCCATCGAGACCGAACCATACTTCACCCAGGATCAATTCGCTGCCTGCGAAACGAAGTACCTCGCCGCTGTCGATTACATGGCCGAATGGCAGAGCCAGCTGGAGCCGACGATGCCGTCCTGCGCGGAGTCATCACCCGTAAGCCAAAGACACAACAGCATTGCGTCGCGGTCTACATTTCAACTCCCGCGTATAAAGCTTCCGAACTTTTCCGGCGACTTTAGTGAGTGGGAAGCATTCCGCGACCAATTCAAATCGTTAATTATCGAGCATGCCGATCTGTCGAATGTTCATCGATTGCAATATCTACATTCTTGTGTAAAAGATGACGCCAGTGACGTCATTAAGAATCTTGCGTTAACCGACGCGAATTCACGGTCGCGTGGGACCTTCTAAAAGCTCGGTACGATAATCCACGCCGGTTAGTGCACGAGCACATCCATGTTCTTCATAATCTTCCCCAAGCGAATAACGACTCCGCGGCAGCTCTCACCGCGTTGCGTGACAAAGCGAGCGTCGCGGTTCATGCATTACGAAATCTTGGGCGTTCCATTGACACATGGGATGATATATTAGTGTATTTAATCGTTCAGAAATTGGACAGAGGCACGAGGAAGGCGTGGGAATTACAACTAGGAGACACTTTAGAATATCCCTCGTACGAACAACTTGAACAATTTCTCGCATCACGAATCCGTGCCCTCGAAAATATTCTTCCAGCCCGGCCAGCGCTCAAGGGCAGTAAACATAATTCAGCGTCCGTTCAAAGTCATACGGCAAACGCGAGTTCATCTAAGTGTCCCATGTGTCAAAAGACGCACTTTCTATCCGCGTGCCCGGAGTTTCGTGAAAAGGCGTGCGCTCAGAGGCGAGAGTTAGTGAAGAAATTTAACTGTTGCTTCAACTGCCTCAGTACCAAACATGTTCGGAATGCGTGTCAAAGTAAGCATACATGTCGAAAGTGTCAACAGAAACATCACACGTTGCTTCACGATGTTTCGATCGCGGACGCGACCGTCGAGAATTCACCTGCGTCTAACGATCTGAAGGTAGACGAATCCACAACAATAAACACACACTTGCTCTCCAAAACAAGTTTTTCTAAAACGAGCATATTGTTAGCTACCGCTTGGATTCAGGTGAATGGCCCCAACGGTCGAACCGAAATCGTTCGCGCGTTGCTGGACCAAGGCTCTGTAACGACGCTCGTAACCGAGAGATTAGCCCAGCGGTTGCGATTGTCGCGAAAGCGCGTATCCGTCTCAATAACGGGAATAGGGAACACCGCCGCCACTGCGAATTATGCCGTACAAATGCAAGTATCCCCGCGCGACCGGGCGGAACCGTCATTGTCTGTCATGGCGCTGGTTTTAAAATCGCTCACCAATTATATGCCTCAACGAGTTGAAACCGTAACCGACTTGTCATACATTCGTTCGCTAGATTTAGCGGACGGAGATCCAACCAGCCCGGATCAAATCGATGTCATTGTAGGAGCGGATTTATACGGCGCTATATTGCTACCGGGCGTGCGCGCTCGCGGTCCCAATGAGCCCGTCGCTCAGAAATCGATATTTGGGTGGATTCTGTCAGGCCCCATGCCATCCCGATCACAGTCCGGGAACGCGTCAATACAAATTCACCACGGTACAGTGCTCACGGAACTCAACAATCAGTTGAAAAGTTTCTGGGAAATCGAGGAGCTTCCGCGACAAACCTTCCTCTCTCCGGAGGAGCGCCGATGTACAGAACATTTCATATCTAATCACTCGCGAGCCCCGAATGGGCAGTATATAGTCCGACTCCCATTTAAAACCGACCCACCAATCGATATCGGCGAATCAAAATCGATCGCTCACGTTTTGTATTCGCGTCTCGAAGCTCGATTAAAATCCCAACCGGAGATCGCGAACGAATACCACGAATTCCTCCGCGAATACGAACAATTAGGCCACATGGTAAAAGCACCCCGTTCCGACAGTTCTAACAATCAGAAAGTCTACATACCGCATCATGCGGTTATACGCGAACATAGTGCAACGACGCGCCTACGAGTCGTCTTTAACGCTTCGCAACCCACGTCAAACGGTCTATCCTTAAACGACCATCTCATGGTCGGCCCTAAATTGCAAACTGATTTGCCAGCCGTCATCTTGCAATGGCGCCAATTTCGGTTTGTGTTTACGGCCGATATCGCTAAAATGTACAGACAAATTTTAGTCGATTCACGCGACGTCGATTATCAAAGAATTTTGTGGCGTCCGCATCCGAATGCTCCGATTGAAGAATATATAATGCTCACCGTAACGTATGGAACGGCCAGCGCTCCCTTTATGGCCCTTTGCGCCCTTCAACAAACCGCGAAGGACGAAGGAGCGAGGTTTCCGTTGGCGGTCCCGGTTATTCTTCGACGCACCTATGTAGACGATTGTGTCTTTGGTGCCGACGATGAACCCCTCGCGCTACAAACGAGAGATCAAGTCGTCGGCTTGCTGGGTACCGCGGGATTTAAAACTTCGTAAATGGGCAAGTAATCGCGCCTCGTTGCTAAACGGAATAGATCCGACCGACCACGGACTCGCGAATTCAAAGCCCCTGTGCGCAGACGATCATGTAAAGGTGCTCGGAATAAAATGGAATCCTGTCGCGGACACATTTCAGTTTGACGTAACAATCTCTTCCGTTCCGGAAACAAAACGCGCAATTCTGTCCACCATTGCAAAAATTTTTGACCCCCTTGGATGGCTAACTCCGATGGTCATCAGCGCCAAAATCCTTATGCAACAATTGTGGTCAATCAAATGCAATTGGGATGATGTCGTTCCCGACGACTTTTTAATTAGATGGCGGATGTATCATTCTCAACTTGTCTTAATACGGGAGATCTCAATTCCTAGATGGACCGAATACGGTTCGGACACGCTTCATGTGGAGATTCACGGTTTCGCGGACGCGTCTAACGCCGCCTATGGGGCCGTCGTGTACATAAGAATTACAAAGATTGATGGATCCGTTCACGTAACATTACTAACTGCCAAATCCAAGGTGGCGCCGCTAAAGCCAATGAGCACCCCGCGACTGGAACTTTGTGCGGCCCTGTTGCTAGCGCGCCTAATCGCATTCGTGCGCGCAACTCTAGAACTACCAAAACTCGCATGCTACGGTTGGATCGATGCAAAAGTCGTGTTAGCCTGGATTATGCAATCGCCATCAAAATGGAAGGTCTTCGTGGCCAATCGAGTGCACGAAGTGCAACAGCTAGTCCCCGACGCCACGTGGCGGCATGTTCCCTCGGAACAGAATCCCGCAGATCTCGCGTCAAGAGGCATTCCTCCCTCAAAAATGTTAGAACTGCCTCTTTGGTGGAACGGCCCGGTCTGGCTCAAAATGTCTCCAGATCAATGGCCACAGCCGAATTTCCTCAATGCGTCAGCCTCACTCCCGGAAGAACGAACCACGGTGGTGAGCCACCTTAGTCCATCTCTCAGCGAATGGGAGCTGAGCAGTCGTTTCTCGTCGTGGACGAAGCTGCTCAGGGTAACCGCGTACGTCCTCAGATTCGTCCAACAAGCGAGAAAGCGCGAAAAAACAGAATCCGTGGACCAACTAGCACCCGCCATTATTCTCCTACCGAAAGAAATAAATGCCGCACGCGAATTTTGGTTAAAATTCATTCAACAGAGACTCTTCCCTGAAGAGTATTATCAATTACAAAACGCTCTTCGCGTAAAAGGGGGGAGCAAATTGTCGTCGCTAAATCCTTTTCTCGACGAGAAGGGATTAATTCGAGTCGGCGGACGACTCAGACACTCGACACTTGCGGAAAAAACAAAGCATCCAATAGTGCTCGCGGCACACCCGTTGGTTTCCTCTATCATAGAATACACGCACCTAAGTGCGCTACACGCCGGGCCGCAATTAACACTGTCGCTGCTCCGGGAGAACTTTTGGATATTGCGCGCACGCCAAACGATACGCGCCACTCTTTATCGATGCGTCAAATGCGCTCGCGAAAAGGCCGCGATCGCAACCGAATTAATGGGAGAGCTTCCCGACTATCGCGTGCGTCCGACCACTCGAGCATTTTTGCATTGCGGCGTAGACTACGCGGGGCCAATTCAAATTCGGTTGAACCCCGGCCGAGGACACAAGTCTCGGAAGGCGTATATAGCGGTCTTCGTATGCATGACGGTAAAAGCAATACATATCGAATTGGTGAGCGATTGTTCGACCTCTGCCTTTGTCGCCGCATTCGATCGTTTTAGTTCTCGCCGCGGAATCCCCAGCAATATGTACTCAGACAACGCGACGAATTTTCAAGGCGCCCAGCGCGAGTTAGCGATTGCGTGGCGGGCAGCTACGAGCGATGCCAACGTACTCAATAAACTAGCCGCTCAGGGAGTCAAATGGCATTTCATTCCTCCGTCCGCTCCACATTTCGGCGGGCTATGGGAGGCTAGCGTGCGAAGCGTAAAATATCACCTGAAACGAGTAATCGGGGCTCATACTCTGACGTTTGAGGAAATGAGTACATTGTTATGTAAAGTTGAAGCCTGTCTAAATTCTCGCCCAATCGCGCCAATGTCCGACAACTACGACGATTATTCCGCATTGACTCCCGGGCACTTCCTGATCGGGTCCACGATCACGAGCGTTCCCGAGCCTTCACTGCTGGACCAAAAGGAAACGCGTCTCACCCGATGGCAACTCCTCAGTCAAATGCGCGACAGTTTTTGGAAAACGTGGTCGAACGACTATCTGCATACGTTACAACAGCGTCCGAAATGGCGCGACATTCATGATTTGGCTCGGGTGGGACGCCTAGTACTGTTGCGAAATCCCTTGGCACCTCCGTGCAATTGGGAATTAGGACGCATCATTGAGTGTCACCCCGGTGACGATGGATTAACCCGGGTTGTCACAGTCAAAACGGCACGCTCCACATACAAGCGCGCGCTTGTCAAGATATGTTTTTTGCCGGTGGATCTGACCACTGACGACTGACGAGCACCTCCGTCAGCTGGATGACACTCGCACGTCCACCAGATCAAGCTTGTAAATATTGTATATAGATTGTAAAGTGCGTTCAATAATAATTTGTGTTAGAGTGTAAGTGATAATTTGCGTTAGATATTAAGTAAATTTTCGTCACCTCCCTCTGCACGCCGCAGTGAAAAACGGGCCTCTCAGGGCGGGCGGCATGCAGGGCGTTATCGGATAGTCTATCCGAGGCGGGCGGTATGTTTCGTGATATGCGTGGCCCGACGATCCGCGAAAAGGATCGTTGGCGCCATCCGAATGAGATCTCTCGAACCATGCCCCCGCACCGCGCCGCGAACCTGCGAGCGAGAGCGAAGCAGTTCACGCCGGGAACATGTGATTCCGGGCTGCTCCGATCATCGTCGTCGTCAGACTCGCGCGTCAGAACGAAACGAACTGTGACTCGAACTGGTCGTTATTGTGTATTCCGCGTTGCCAAACCGAAGCGATACAACCAAGCAGTACACGACCGGGCATCTGCTGTTAAGAAAGTCGCGCTCGCGCGTTGTGGAGCACTTTGCGGGAAAGCGCATTCACGCAGTCGACAAAGTCCGAACGCCGCGCTGTTCTCAAACTTATAACAATAAAGAAGACAACTTGTGCCGGCGATAATTGTGCCTGCGTCATTCACGCCCGATCCTTGCATTTCGGATCTCTCTCGGGATCACAGCAACATCTTCAAACACTTTTCGTTTGATCGTTCTGTCAAAAATTCGGCAGCAATTTCATAATTTTTTTTGTTCCAATAAAGACTGCAAAATTTTTGCCCCGTCCCAATACGTCAAGTATTGGGACAAAAAAAAATTATGAAATCGCCGCCGAATTTTTGACAGGTCGGTACGATCAAACGAAAAGAATACCTAGACTCAACGTGTCCACTGCGTCATACCAAATAAAAATTATAAATTAATTGTTAAAGATTACTCATTTTTGAATAATTATACTGAGCACAAATAATAAAATAATAAATAATATGTTTTTAAATAAATATAGGTACTTATTGAATTAAATTTTCTCATAAATCTATTTTTTTCGCCTTTCCCACACTGTTCATCGCAATTGTCGTGTGCTATGCCGAGATCTTCATCATAGTAACGTCAATCACTAAAAAAAAAGTACATCTAAATCGATTCAGAATTGTCAGAATTGTCAGAATTGTCTGAAACGCGTTTTTAACACACTTTTGTGAGTCAAATATTACTACTGCCTCACAAAACAATTTATAAAAAATTCCCAAAAATTCTGCGCAACTTCGGACCAGTCTTAAAATTTTTCTAATACTCCCTAGAATATTCCCTATAAATTTCAAAAAAATAGAAAATGGGGTTTTCGAGATATTCAAATTTTTGTGTTTTTTTTACTTTATTAGTTTAAAATTATTATTATAAAAATTTAGAGTAATTTTTTTGTAAACTATGATCTAAATAGCGTATTTTATGTTCAATAAATTTTTTTCTTAGACGTTGTCTAATAGGCGAAAAAATTCATTAAAAATTTTGCAGTCCTCATTTTGCGCAGGCTCTATTTCGGAAACGCTACATTTATTATATAATAAACGATCTTACATGGGTATAGTACTCGTAAAGACCTGTTAAAAAACGAGCAGCCATCAAAAATAAAAAGGTCGAAGTTTGACCCCTTGCGAATTGGCGTGGAATGCTCCATATACAGGGTGAGTCATTTTAATCGACGTAGGTAAATATCTCGAAAAATATGGAAAATACGGAAAAATGTTTCAATCAAAAGTTGTATGGTCTAAAGAGGAACACATGATTCCGATGTGAGTTATGTTGCAGATGTCATTTTCAAGAAATTTTAAAGGCAACTAATTTCTTAAATAGAACTTAATTTTTTCCTTGAGATAAAAGTTGTAGATTTCATCGAGGCGTTTTCAAAACACCTCCAAAAATTATCTTTTGCAAAAGCCGGAAATATAAACCTTCAAAGTTTACAAAGCCACTGGTTCTACATGTATGGTTCGTGCAACAAGCTTCAATAGTGTTGTAAACTCATACCACTATATATGTATACATATTTTAACATAATTTAACCTTTGTTGTGCACATTTCTTCGAAATTTCGTATTATGCACAGGGGGTATGTCATACCCCAGTCACTTAAAACATTTATTACAGACGTACAATTCGTTATTTTGGCTCAAACAAAATTGTTAGCTATTGTTCAAAGCTTCCAAAATAAGGTTTCATTAATATTTTGCAACATAAAAGAATTATAAATGATATGTTAACTTAAAAAAACCGAAAATAAACTTTTTCACTAAAAAATGCATAAAAAATTCAATTTTTAATATTTTTAATAATTTTTGCGGGATTACTCTCTTGAAATACTACACTTTCAAGGAAAAATATTAGTTTATAGCGGAGTTGAAAAAAGTATATTTATTTTGCTATATAAAGTCAGCGTTTTTGAACTTCTCACCACTGCCAAGAGCAGACTAAAGCCGGGCGGGGCAAAACTATGTATAGGATCTTGAAGTGTTATTCCTAGACTACAGGTAGATGGCAGCATAGGTCCCGATTCGCATTGTACGTATTAGAAAAACACGTTTGAAAATACGCTGGGGTATCTCCTACCCCCGGTGCACAACAAAGATTAAGGATAATTGTTAATCTCAAAATAACATGAAATAACAAGATATGCAATAATTAATAAAATTGCAATTAAACAATTTGAAAGTTTACAAGGAGATTAGTCCTGAAAACATTATTTTAAATTATACATATAAACTAAATTATTAAATATATATACATATATATATATATATATATATATATATATATATATATATATATATATATATCTTGTTGTTTCATGTTATTTTGAGATTAACAATTATCCTTAAATTATGTTAAATTACTAATTCTTTTCTGCATTCTCCATTTTTCCAGGTGTCGATTCTGTAAGAAAGCGTTCTCCGACAGCTCAACGCTTACTAAGCACCTGCGTATACACTCCGGTGAAAAACCGTATCAGTGTAAGCTATGTCTGCTTAGATTCAGTCAAAGCGGTAATCTCAATAGGCACATGCGAGTCCATGGCGGCTCTCTGACGTGACACAATCCTTCTGCACCAGTACAATCCGCGATGACGATGATCAACGACAGTAATGCTGCACATTCATTGCCCAGATGCTGTCGAATACCTGTGATTCGATTAGGAACAAACTCGCCGGAAAAGTGAAACGCAGAAATACAACGCGACTTCTAGTATATGAAATTTACTTAATACCGGTTTAATTAATTTACTAGTATAATTAATTTAAAAGAAATTTGGATATTAGTGTAATTCATTAATTTAATGAATACGCGAAAAAAATCAGCTTAAGCCAAAAAATCGTCGTGAATAAACATACGAGTAATTTTCTTATATCTATGATATAAAGAAATCTGAATTTAGCAAATTACATAATATACATTATGACGTAAATCAACGTAAAATGTATTATTTTGTAATTAAATTGTAACAAAATTATAAACGCAAATTATACTATAAATCATGCTGAGAAAAAGGAAAGTTATGTTTTTTGTAAGTATACAGTTATAGGAAATTATATTGACTCCAACCCTCAAAATAAAGTCGCAACGAAATTCCATAGAATTCTTCCATCTGATCGATAACTATGCCAGAGGCTCGAGATATTAAATAATATTATGCATCCGATACCAATATACAATATATGTATATGTATATTATTTTCAATATTGTCAATTTTTAACAAAAAGAGATACATTTTACAATTTATTTGTAAACTTTATTCTATTTTTATTTTACTTGTATCTGTTACGAGGCGTAATTCAAAAGTAAGGACTAATTGAGCATTAAAAAACAAATGCAAAAAAATTTCACTGATAAAAAAGTCTACGTACTTATTTAATTTCCTATAGTTACTAATTTTTTTCAAATATTTTTCATACCAAGATACTAGTTTTTTTTCTGTAGAGGCCATTCGGAAGTTTAGTCAGCTCAACACTGCTGCTTCTTAATTTTTCTTAAGATAAAGAAAAGTGTGGGATGTTGATGTTAGATATCGCTCTCAATGGCAATGCATACTCATACTCTGTAGGCCACACTATGTAAAAAATTCAAGTAAAAAATATCAGTAATTAAAGTAAAAACTTTTCGAATACTCTTGTGTTAAGGAAATCCTAAAGCCGTCTGTAATACCAACAATCGTACTTTTCTTCTTACTTTTTATTGGCTTTATGGATTTGAAAAAATCTTGCACATAATTAAAGTATGTGCTCTACTCTGTGGACGACCACCGATTTAAAAAAAATAAGTAAATAAAACAGTAAAAAATCCACTTTAACAATATTTGCTTCGTATAAAAATTCTACAACTTGATGTTACAAAATGACGGTGCAGGTCCATTCAGTAGACATCAAGGAATATCATACCGTTTGTAGAATTAGGCTGAGACTTCAAACAAAAAAGTTATTCGAAAAGTACGATTACGTAAACGTGATGACACCGGACCAGCAGTATTGCGTGTAGCGAGAGATGGCGCAGCAATCGGACAAGGAAAAATGCATTTCGTTAGACAAGGGCATTAGAAAACGAATTAGAACGGAATTAAAAGTGTTGATATTATCGACATCGAGGAAGTTCGGCCTTCACTATAGGATCTCCTTAAGTGGTTTTCGCTTCATCTTAAGAAACGGCTTCATTCTTAACAGTTTGAGAAAAATAAGAA